>JAULBW010010721.1:0-11857 GCA_032358265.1 Vaucheria bursata
ATAATTACACAAATCTCTCTGAATCGTACCGCAGCTACAAACAGAAATAGTACTTTAGGAAGTTAATTCCTAACAGCTCCTTGTTTTGCTCTTGCTTCTTGGTTTACGCATTAGTACAATCAGTTAGTTTTGACAAAAAGTGTCATGCAGAGATGAGACAATAAATATTGACTGCAAATTAAATGAAGCAAAGAGAGCAAAAGAAAAATATAACAAAATTGATATATCTTATAAGTGTAAAAAGTTAAAGTAGTTGACGCAAACAACAGGAGTTCAGCATGCCATGCCAGGAAGACCAATGGAACAGCACATATTGTGGCAATGAAGAAGAGTGATAAAATTGGTGTCAGGAATGCAAAATACAATAAACAAGAATGAAACATGTACATTACATTTACTGACTTGTGCTGATAGAAGTGAGGACATTCTATCAACATGACAAGATACAAAAGAATGCATGACTTTCCTTGAATTCATAACTCTCCTTGAATTGATGACTCTCCACAAACTTGAGTTGTTACTCTCCATGAATTGTACAAATCTTCTTGAAGCATGTATGCAGCAATAAAGAGAATTAACTCTTTAGGAAGTTAATTCCTAACAATTGGTAAGTTGTGAGATACTTCATGCAAGCTACATTAGAGTATCTTCAAGGGCTGCATAAATTATCTTGTTGAAAATACACGTAAGAATTTGTTACTAAAAAGTGCTTGCATTTTCTTGATGGCAATATTTGGAGCAATATTTCAGAACGCAGATTGAAACATAAAGTAGATCAAAATTTGCAGTTTTTGAACAGTGTACGCAGAGTGTTTTAATATACAGCAGTTTGAATGATCAGACTTATGATAATACTGATTAGATCTGATTGTTATTTGAACTTAAAAGTAACATTCCAGAATCTTTTGTATGTTTCCAGTTATAATCTATGGCCTATTTGGCAACAGAGGTCTATAATGAATGTCAACATTAGAATGCATAAAATTTAGCTGCAGTTCACTACATTTGAAAAAAGATACTTTGCTAGCTAGATTGCTACAGTTTTGCTAACTGAAGCTACAACATTTGTAACTAATGAAAAATATCTAAGTTGCATGAATATGATAGTTACTTCAAAAGCTAAATGTCAGAATGTAAAAATTGCAATTTATTGTGGTAATTTTTTATATGCATCGTAAACAACCCTAAATTTTTTGGTCAAACTGCTTATTGAGAAGCCAAAAAATATTCTGAAAAAGCTTGAAACATAAACTTCTGCACATATGAACTCTAAAGAATTAACTTTCAGTAAAGCTTGCACGATTGGCATATTTGTTTTTAAGTGAAATGACCAACAAAACAAAAATAATATTTTAAAATTCTATGTTATATCAATTGGCATAGAATTAAGACTACAGAATTATTTCTTTTAAAAGTTTGATAACTTTTGTCAGAAAACAGCACAAAAGATTTTTCTACTCTTGACAGAATGGTTATTTTAGAACTTCTGTTTAAACTTAGCAAGCTAACATGCAGCATTTGACTAAAACAATAAGAATATTGAGACCAAACAAGCTATACATGAACTATCATGTATTTATTTGTACAATACAAGAACCAAAGA
This sequence comes from Vaucheria bursata, assembly GCA_032358265.1. NCBI lineage: Eukaryota > Xanthophyceae > Vaucheriales > Vaucheriaceae > Vaucheria > Vaucheria bursata. The sequence continues at coordinate 1,604 of JAULBW010010721.1, forward strand.
ACTTAACAAGTATAATTTGAAGTAAAACTTTGGATCTGTTATGAATGCATACGCAAACAAGCAAGAGATGAAATTACAACGGCAAAGGAGTATATTTTATACAAATATAATTGTATTGTTGAAGTAAATATACTTCATAGTAACACACAAATCATAGTCTTAATCAGTCACCATAGCCCATCTCGTTGCCGTAGCCCATCATGTAGAACATTGACTCACCCTAAAACTTTGTAGAATTCCACAGCTTTATGATAAAATTAACCCCTTCAGAAGGTAATTCCTAACAGTTACTCAATTAAAAATTGCAAAACATCAAATAATCAAATGTAAAAAGTCAAATTGAATCATCTATTATAGTTTTATCTAAAGAGTTTCAGGTTCTCAATGTTGCCCATCCACACCCGCAATTACTGATAGATGGAGCACATATTTTATTTTTCCAAATATACAGTTATATAAGAACAATTGTACACAATATTTACATCATGACATTTTCTATAAATTTGTTTGTATTGAATGTTGCATAGCATCAAATCCAAAGAGTTTTGCACATTCAACCTGGTGCTGAGTGGTTCAAATAGTATCGTGCAACATGAAATTTTTATTGAGGTCAATATTTGCATACCCACTATTGCCAATGAAAGTAGTAAGATGATCACCAAAAGTTTTGGCAGCAGAGTTACTACAATTCAGCTCATCCGCATCATTTGATACGGCAATATTGATGAAGCTGATAGTTTGCACATCAAATAATTTTTTTTAAATCATCACTAAAATAATGACTAATCAAAGCTTTTCTAAATACATTTCTCTCACATTGCACTTACAATAGTCCATTTTTTTTATCACTTCAGCTCAATCGGTATTTTGCTCTATGTAGATGATATTAGCATTTTTAGTTTGATTTTCAGATTTAGCAATTTCCTGGATAGTTGCTGCGAATACCCTCTACCTAGAGGCTCTGGTATATGCGCTACTAGTCACTTCAAAGGCTTGTCATATGTATAATGTCATGATGCTAGTGTGTCTTTATAGCAACTCTCCACTTACTTCTCTATTTCTTACTTTGTAAAACATGTCCACTTTTGATAACAGTGGATATGCAATAAAATCTCTTTTTTTGTTCTTCCGAAGCATGAGTATACTATCCAGCATAAATTTTTATTTTTTTCGTAATGTAGAGAGTGAACCCTGCACCTCTTGTCAATTTGTTGAACTCTTGCAGCACGCTGGTTCTTGTTGAATATATTTCTCTTTACAGATCTTTCAAGAACTGCAATTATTTTATAGAATCATCAATATTCTTGATAAATTACATGCATAAAATTTCTGGCAGCCAAGAAATAATCACTTAAAAATCATTCATCCGTAGTAACGCTTAGAACATTTAGTTTTCTTTTCATCGGACTCTTTTGTATTAAACATATTCTTGTCTTCCAATATGTTGCAAAACTTTTTGATCGCAAGGATAACAAATTTTGTGAATCGGCATTCTCTGGTGGCGTCACAATGCGTATTTGGCAAGATTCCATTACTTCCAAAAAAGTATATAAATTCTTTTACTGCAAATGCAGTACACTGGCATTGTTAGATAGTATGATGCTGCATGTTTCTTGATAAGATTTTATAAGAAAAGCATCTGAGGAATTCTTAATAACAGCACTCTGAAGAAATTTCACTCTAACAGTCGCATAGAATGTGAAGCTGAATCTAAATATATAGTGAGGAGCAATTACTAAAGTAGCGCGAAAATCGCCAGGTACATTTCAAATATTTTGTTGGAAATAATTTTTCGGCGAGCTAAAAACAATTTAAATTTCATTGGCAGAATATTCCTTGCTGTGACTTTTCAGTAGTAATAAAAATTTTAGTTACCTTAAGGTGAGGCGTATATTAAATCCGAATTTTGAGGGCTCAACAACTAGGTCTATATCCTTTTTTTGCTGACATATTTTTCAGAAACGACCAAACTTTTCCTCGTGCTGCTATTCTGTTTACTGACATGTACATCATTAACTAGCCAAGAGTTCAATATTATCCGTTTTTAATATGAAGTGCATATTTTATTCAATTGGGTTTGAGTCATATCTATCCGCTAATGGTGGCATTGCAAGGCAATTGGTATTTAACTCTCTAGCTTATCATGGGATTAACACCGTGAGAAATATCTTGTTCGCATGCATTTTTGCGCCGAACGCCATATAGAAGTTTATCTGCAACGTCTGTATTCCAAAAGTATGCAACCAAAAAGTACGCGTCGCCGCGTATAATATAAATAGTTGAAAGTTGAGATAGGTAGCTTATTCGAATTGTGATATAATCGTACGTGGTCGGTAATTTAACTTTGATGAGGCGCAAAATGGTGCCTATTTTTGCATTCAACTGATAATGCCGCATCCCATACGACCCGGTTAAATATAATATAGTTACGGGGAAATAAAATGTCTCTATTCCTGATGAACGGGATAAAAGAAAATTAAAGCCTATAACTGTTTAGACACTACGTTTTTAGTGTCATCAAAAGCGGGCGATACAAGTGCTTTCCAAGAGATTCTTCTATACAGTTTCTCACTTCGATCTTCTACATCAATTTCTATCAGAGTTCTGAATAGTGTAAGTTAGATCGCTCTCTTTTGCTTGAGATGCAACAGCGTCCGCCAAGAATTGCCGCTGTAAATGGTCGGGGCTCGACAAGTAATGTGGCATCTCTGCCATCGACTCCTCAACCTCTAACTTCGCCTGCGATTGGAGTTCCTAGTGGTCCTGGAAGTAATAATGGACCCAGGTTTGTTTTGAGTCTTATTTCGTATAAGTAACGTTTTTAACTAAACATTAGAACATCACTCTATATTCGGCGTAAACATGAAGGACTCGTGTATCCCTCTTAATATTTGCTTATGCTTATTCTGTTTCGAGATAACTTTGATCATAGCTAGGCTCACCAAATTGTACTGAACGAATTATAGACGATTTTCTTTCGCAATTTTTAGTGCTTTTTATTGTACTTCACTGTCGAGGTCGCCTAGGCAAAAGTTAAATTGCAATTAATTTCATGTTGATGACGTTTTTAGTTTCTAAACACTTCTTGTCTAATTCTCCTAGAAACCACATTAGAGCGCCACAAAATCAAACAAATCAACAAGTAGCTGTACACGCTCCTCGAGGCGCACCTCATAGTGAACTTCCTACACCTCAAGGATCAAGGCAGCTTTTCAGCCATCGCAGAATTTCTTCATTCTTGCAGGCCTCTGGTTTCAAGCGTTCTCCAAATGATGTAACGGTCCCTGCAGTCGAAGCTAACCATGATAATGTTGGGCCTGGGAATCATAAACGCCAGAGCTCATTGTGGAGTCCTGGAGTATGGTCATCAATGTTACAATCAGGAAATCCAGGCGCGTCACCTATGAATGAAAAGCATCATGAATCTCCCCCTGTAGGTGATAATTATCACCCAGGTGCTCTGTACGGACACCGTAGTTTATCCATGGGCTCATCGGCATCTTTGCCTCAGCCTCCGCCTTCGTATGGATCATCTGGAAAGCTCTTGCATCATCTTGAACCAAGTCCTAGTGTTACACGCGCTGCAGTGGATTATTTTAACACTGTTGGCCCTGTACTGGTTCACGATCCAGAACAAACTCAGCCACAAGTTCATATTCCTCAAGGAAAGTACGGGCAGCAACAGCCTCATGGTGGCCACCATTCTGCGCTTCAACCTGCCCCAGCGCCAATGAACCGTGTTACAAGCATGTCTCGAATCAATGAATACCAAAAGGCAATTGGTGAGAAAAAACTTCATTGATATTTTATATCCAAATATTTTACTGATTACATATTATTATTGCAGGAGTAAAAGCTATCGGTCAAAATGACATAAATGCCCCTGAAATGGATCCAAATTTCCTTACTAAATGCAGTAAACCTGATCCTCAGGTAGATTCGAGTTTTGTCTATAAATTTTGTACTTCGTAATTTCATCATCTTTTCAATATACCTTAGGCAATGACTCCACTTCCTTCTGCATTTGTTATCCGAAGCATTGTAATTGTGAACATTGGCGTTTCGTGCGCTTATCTTTATTGGCGTATAGGAAACACTATTAGAAATATTGATTCATATTTCTTTGGAATATATTTCCTTCCTGTTGAAGCATGGGGTTGGCTCTTCTATGGCGTTGAAATTTGTCTGGTAATTGCCATTTGGATTGGTCATACTCAGCGACTTTTCCCTGTCCAGCGTGCAAAGGTGACTATGGATCAGCTTGTTCGCGAGGACGATTCTGTCGGATATAACAGTCGCTGCGCCATTCTTCTTCCTACAAACGGTGAAAGCTTAGATATTGTTATGAAGGCTTTACTCGGGTGTTTATCGCTAAGAGGTTGGGATACCAGTATTGAACGTTGCGCTTCACAACGCATTATTATCTTGGATGAGAAGCGTAGGAAGGGAGTCTTAAACATGGCTGCAGCGGTATATGCATTGGCAACTATTCTTCGTCATCCCAATGTTATAAGTATATTGCAAGCTGAGGGTGTCCAAGCTATCACTTCCAAGGGATTTTATGATTGGTGGAAGACAGGTGGTGGATATGCAAGGAAGCATCTATACAATGACCATTTCCTTAATCAGGCATGTCGGCTCATTGAATATATGGAAGAAGAGGCATCAAACGAAGCTGTGGCTATGAGCGTGTTTGGCTTAGAAGAATTGCCAGCAGGGGTAAGCATTTTTGATAAGTTTATATATTTGGGAGTTTTTTGTAAAAGTTTTTTCTTCAATAGGTCAAGGGGAAACATGATATTTCCAGAACCAATAAGAAAACGACGCAAGCTTCAGCTAGCTCAATGCTTCAAGCAATGAATGTTGGAAATGTAAACATTGAGCCGGGATATGTTCAAACTTTCAACACAAATGTAGCGCTGCCTACACTGATATATTATACCCGAAGAGATGCAGGAACCCCTAAGGTTTCTCCTAAGGCTGGTAACATGAATGCTGCGATATTTGCTCTGGACTATCCTGATATGCCTCCACTTATTGGAAACAGCACTATTATAGTTGTCAACGATTGCAGGTAGGGCTTATTTTCCCCCCGTTTTTATGACCTCTTTTGTTTTGTTAAATTCTTAACTTTTCTTGCCTAGACATCAACTTCAACCTGAGTTTCTCCAGCGTACGGTGCCATATTTCTTTGAGCTAGATGCAGAGGGACAACGTTACCATTGGGCTAAGGTTGCATTCGTGCAGACACCCCAACGTTTCGATGAGAGTAAGCAGGCCTCTGATCCTCTCGGAAATCATGCTGCTGTACAGTATGACGTTATCAATCATGGAAAAGATGGTATTGGAGCTGTAAGTTCAAGTGGTCAAGGTAGTCTGTGGCGTGTAGCTGCATTGAAGGGTGTAGATGCTGATGGCAAAACCTATGCTGATGTTAATCATCGTGGTCTTGTTGGCCACCGTCTTGGTTTCAGAAGTGAAATGGTCAGTTCTATATCCTTTTTCGTATTTCGAACATTTTCCTAAATTTATTCTTTTTCCTTACAGTTGATTGAGGATACGCATACAAGTATTGATATGTTCCGTGCTGGCTGGACCAGTCGTTATGTAAATGAACCTGATGAACATTTAAGTATGTGTACCCATCAACCGAACAATATTGGGTGGCGTATTAAGCAGGTATTTTCGTTAATATATTCATTCGCGAATTTATTCACTTTTTATTAATATATATATATATCTATCTCACTAATTTTCAGGTTTTGCGTTGGCATCAAGGAGCAGTGCAGTTGTTATTTTTCAAAGGAATCAGTTTCACATGTTTGGGTGGCAAATTTCCTACTGTTTTCCACCGTATATATGCATTTGATCAAGCTACATACTATCTTCAAGCTATCCCTGGTTATATGCTCTTGCTCATGCCAATCATTTACGGAATTGCTGGTGAACCGCCGTTCAACACTACAGTTGGAGAATTTTTCTTGTTTTTCACACCATTCATTGTCACCGCCATGCTTCCCACTGTTATTAGTGGAAGTTGGCGCGGTATCGACTCAAATAAATTGACTCGTGATGAACAAGTATGGCTCAGTACGACATATGTGCAGATTTATGCTTTTGTCAGTATGTGTTGGCAACAACTCCGATGTAAAGGTGGTGATGATGCATGGGCTGTAAAAGCTCCAACCTGGCCCTTATTTGCTGTATTCATTGGAGAATTTGCTGCAATTATTGGAGCCCTGGTTTGGGTTAGGTCAGTTCAGCTCAATTTTTTTTAATTTTTGCTTCTTATTTGACACTGATTTTATTTTTTTTATTTTTTCAGTCGCGAAGGATATACAAACTGGAGTGCAAATCTTATCAGTGTGATTGTTAGTGCTTCACTCGCTATTAATGCACTCTGGCCGATGGTTTCATTACAGATGGGTTGGGAAGTACCTTCACTGTACTATTTGAAGCTTGGTGCTTGGCTTGTTATTGGAGTATTCATTGTTCTTATTTATTATATCAGCACGTAGATGGTATTATTCCTGCATATCAGGCTTTATTTCGGGTCACTATAAGTTTATTAATTGTAGGTTTTGAATAATTGCTATAATTCTGTAGCTTTTTCCCGATCTGTGTGGCTTCTTGAGGATGGTATACACTTTCGAAACACAAGAACATTGAGTTTGTAGAAAAGTGTCCATACAAAAATAAATTTATTATTTTTCTGTAATGTCATTGTACAGTCTTGTGATAAGTTTTTGGTTGATGTCAATATTTTATCTGTATAATAGAAAATTTTTCTCCATTAGTTTTATTTGTTCTTTGCACTTTTTGAAAATTTAATAAGCACTGAGAAATGCGCAATTCTTTCTATATTATATATTTCGTAACTTGAATCATATCACTGAAATCTATAAAAAATCTATCTCACGTTACTGCACTTATTTCTATATATATTATTAAATGTTAGAAATAATTATTTTATTTATACTAATTGCTATTTTTATTATTTTATCTCATTAATAATTTTTGGATGATTTTACCGTATTTGACTGGAATCATTGCTCTTGTGCAAAAATTTTCATCTGCTATTTAAAACTATATTTTACCATGTTAAAATTAAATGTAGCAAAAAACTTGATTGCTTATTGTGTTATTAAGTAATAAATACGATACTGTGTGTCCTTACTAGAACTATGTATTAAATTTCTTGTGTTTGAAAATTAGGGCCCCAAAATACATTTTCACACAATATTCATGTTAAAGATGTTAGAAAAAATGAATTCAAAATATCTTTAGTATTATTATTGATTTTCATCACTATTTTCTCCTGGAACTTGCATGATTTGTTGAGTGGCTTGCATCAGTTGGCTCATCATTCTACGCAACATACATTTCATTCTAGAAACCTGCAAAGTATGAAAATAATATAAAATTAAATTAACAATATATTCAAAAGCTCTGAAATGCGCAAAATGTGCCACAAAAAATGGCATAATATCCCAATTCTGAGATGTTTACCTCAATCGCCTCTTGTCCCTCCCTTTGAAATTCCTCAGTCAGCTCAGTTTCAATCGTATCAATATGATGTTGAGCAGCTTGAAAGGCTTTGTTGAAGACCTGATCTAATACAGCCTCCACACTCTAAATATAGAAAAATAAAATATAGTATTCTAGCTTTTGAATTATTAACTTTGAAATTTTCATACTTTAAGACTATTCATGCAGTGGCGGACATCTCGCTCAAAAGTTTCATATATATCAATCTTTCGCTTTTTATAATGTTCAAGAACAGCATTGGCATCATCATTCACAGGACAATTTCCTCCTAATGATGATCTTTCAAGTATATGATCACTAGCCTCAATATGATCGTTCAAATTTTTAGGAAGGTCTAAAGATTGGACTGAATCTTTTTGTTTCAAGGAATGAACTCGATTTTCATTCAAATTAACTAGTCTCTGCGATGTATGAGGTGTTGATGGCACTTCGAAGCAGCTTTCAATTACTTTTTCTTGATCAGGCGATTCATATAAGGAGAGATTAGAAGAGGCATCGACATCTGAGTATATTGCACTGAAAGCATCTTTCGAGCCACCCTCATCTTTCTGTTGCATTAACTCATCTTCATGCTGAACACTCTTACCAAAACGATTGAATCGCCTCATTTCTGCAGAAATGTTTTCTTGCTACTTTCCTAGCATTGTGTCTTACCAAAGATAAATCATTAGCATTATTGATAATATCCTTGTAAAACTTCAATTTGAGAGGGAAATAAAAAATTTACATTTGAATCAACAGTTCAAATGAGTCAATCCATTGCACCCAGCTACAGTTGTGCTGATCCGTTTTATTTTAAAAAAAATTATCTCTTATTTGGCACTCAAATAGTGCTTGCAGTGCTGAAATTCACCCAAAATTTAAATATTCAGTTTGTTTGAATATTTTAGCTTGAATCAACTTTGCTATTTTTTAGCATGCAAGTTTTAACATCATGTTAGCATTATAGTAACTTGTTTGTCAAATAATGAATGAATTTTTTGTCAAGGCTTTAACTCCTAGGTGCAAGGTGCTTTACTGTTAACAGACTTCTGTCAATATATGTGCTCTATTGCAGCACTGGCATGAATATAGAAATGCTTTACTTTTGTCACAGTGTATATTGTTAAGCTGCCTCTAAAATTTTGTCTAACTGTTAGGAATTAACTTCCTAAAGTACTATTTCTATTTGTAGCTGCGGTACAGTTCAGAGAGATTTGTGTAATTATACAATTCAAGAGGATTTGTATAATTCTGATTTGAGGAGAGTCACTTTGGTAGAAGTTCAAGAAGAGTCATACATTTATCAGCTTACATATATTTTGTGTTGATAGAATGTTCTCACTTCTATCAACACAAAATATTTGAATGCGACATATCTATACCAATTATTGTCCGTTTCTTTCTGTGTTTGAACTACGGCATTCCTAATACTAACCTGTGCAAACTAAATTTTAGATTACTGTCAGGATCTAGTATGTTTTTGCCGTCTATTATGTTTATTCATCTACAATTCTTTCAGGAAGTTGTAGTTGTATCAATCTAATTCGGTTTGCATGTGCAAGCATTGGTTGAAAATGTTGACGAGATTCACTCTTGTCAACACATGAACTAAGATAAATGAAATAGTATTATACGTGTAGCATCTCTGTGTTTGTATTGTTCTGGTTTTCTGGCCTACACTTGATACGATTCATTAGTCTTGATAATTACATACATTGTATCATGTTGGTCCTTCGAATAATTCTGGGTTTATACTCAATTACACTATATTGTGCATAAGTACTAACAAATATACCATAGTGAGTTGAACAAGGTTCATTTTTACATTTTAGAGTGCCCATAAGATATCTTTTGATAAGCTTGCATATCCTAAAAGATAGACCAACTAAAATTTAATTGTACCAACATAAATTGCAAAAGAAAAACCAAAATAAATGAAGACAAAATTGGTTAATTTTTATCTAAATCATCAAAAATATAGTCATCTAAAAGTACATTGACTTCAATCTTAAGTAAAGTAAGAGAATATTTATATGTTGCCATTTTAACCAGGGTGTTATCTCTTTTTCTATATTTTCAGGCATTTTTTCAGTGAAATTTAATCATATATAAAATATATATTTGTTTGAAATACTTTTCTAGTTTCCACATTTTTTATGTAATATGATAGCGAAGGGTACTGCATAATAGCGATAATAGGCTCCACAACTAAACATATATATTTTTTTTGTCCACTACTTACGATAAAGACTTTACACTGTGTCATAAATTGTTCACTGCCCAGCATTATCATAAGCATTGCCAAACCATGAAGTATAAATTTATTTTCTGATTACTTTGATTATTTGTGTTCCAGCATTATCTCTCACCTTCATTTTTGTTTGTCTTATATGATTCAAAGCTACCATTAGATCTGATGTTTTGGTGTTCTGAACCAGTGTTTTGAATCTTTGGCAAGTAGCGTGTTTAAAAATGAATATATTTTGATTTCTATGATCAAATGGGATTTCTAACTGGTGGTAAATAGTAAATTTTTATAGTAGCACTCTTTAAAAGGTAGTATTACTGATTATTGTTTTCTTCATTGTTGCACAGAAGGAAACAGCCCAATACTCTGACTGGTACATTTGTGTGCTAGTAAATGCACGTAGCTACACTTTTCATCAAAAGAACACTCAAAAACTTAATACAAATAATCGACAGAGAATAATCAGTTCATCAAAA
>JAULBW010010732.1:0-11849 GCA_032358265.1 Vaucheria bursata
AATGTCCTCACTTCTATCAACACAGTTAATGTAATGTACGTTTGATTCTTACTCGTTGTCTTTGCATTCATAACACTAACTCATTGGTAGGATTTGTAAATGAAGAAACGCAGTTTATGCAGTTGCTAGAATTCATTTGGGATCTAATAAAATATTGTTTCCCAGGATGCTTTTGGCATGATTCTGTACTTATTTACTGATGACTTTGTGTAAAAACAGAAATACTTGTCTTTCAAACAAAATTTTGTTATAATCGTTACTTGTACAAGGATTATTCCCTTCTCATTTAAAGCAGTTCAAAGTATTGGTAATTGTTTTTGAAATGATTTGGTTTATGCATGCATACGTCTGCAGCAAAACCTGGTATATTGAACACGTCTATAATTCAAACACCTCTATTACCCAAGCATCTCTCTGCCAAACATATTTGTTAGGACATACACTTCATTTTAAGTTTTGATTTACCTCCACAACCCAAATATTTTACCTGCTAAATCAAATACTTTTCCATAAAATGAATGTTTTTAAAATTTATTTTTTAGAATTAGTTAAAAAAAATACTCATTTACAATGTATGGTGCAATAGAATAAGTTATATTGACATGTTAAGTGAGGAAAATTAAGTTTTTACTCTTTTACATATAGTTGAACTTGATTTAAATGATAATCTTGATATGCTGAAGCACATTGAAGCTGGAATATTACTTTGTCAAATAAAGGAGAAGTATAGTATCAGCATTTTAACCATTTTGAGTGATGAAAAATAAAATTTTTTTACAAAAGCCTGCTCCAAAAAGTGAGGATCTAACAATCAAACTCCAAGAAAGATTGAAAAGAAATGCATTAAAGTTGGATGAAAAATGCCTAAAATGGCTTACTTTGCCAAAAGGAAGGAATATTCCAATGAACAAGCAAAAAGGAAGAAATATTCCAATGAACAAGCCAATATTAGGAATACAATAAATAAAACGTGAGAGAAAACGGACAAGAACTAGTACAGATACATTGCACTTAGTAATTTGCATTGATAGGAATGAGGATATTCTATCAGTATAACAAGAAAGATACATGCACCCCAAGTATTCTGAATGTGTGACTCTCCTCAAATCTTGATATTGCATAAACCTTCTTGAACCTTGAAATTGTACAAATCTTTTTAAACTGTATAACTGTACAAATCTTTTTGAATTGTACCATAGCTGCAAACAGAATTAATACTTTAGAAAGTTAATTCCTAACAGATGCTTCCTAGCTGCAGACTTATTTTCAAGTGCATAACAGGTCTTGAGATCTTAAATAAGACGATCACAACTGAGAACATTCTCTTCAAATTTCCAGCTGTTGTCTCTAAGTGAATATTCCTTTCACAAGACCGAAAACTCCCACTTCCCATTTTTACATTTGCAATCTAACATATCTTCAACTTCAAAATGGAGATTACTGGCATATTCTAATTGAAACTCAATATGCCAATAGTCAATTTGTGCTACCAATGCATAAAAATCACCTAGGCAGGTTGGACAATCAAAATTACTAAGAGCCTGTTTAGTTTCTTTGCTCAAACCTTTATCAAACATTTTGATCAAAGGCAATTAATGTTCTCATCCTACTTCAATAATTTAATGCTGAAAATCAGAAATATAGTCCACAATGGGGCAACAACCTTGTTTCAAATCTAATAGCTTCCTGGCTGCTTGTTGAGATTAATTCACATCTCCAAACATGACTTTTAATGCATCTCCAAGTTGCTGATAATTTGATATCAACTCATGATCTGCCCACAGATATGGTAGCCCAGTTAAATGCCATACCCTTCATATAACTTATAGAAAAAAGTACCTTGGACCAATCACCCCCAAATCTTGACCACTGTAGCTAGAATGATTGACTTAACTGAGCCAGAATAACTTCACTCTTATCCATATTCTCATTGAAGAGGTCAGGCAGATTCATGCAAGGTTTCTTAGTCAATTGACATAGACAGGAAATCTAAGATGCAGAATCTTAAATCCAGACTTCCTGTTATGCTTGCACTTGAGTTCTTAATGCAGCAATTTCTGCATTAGCTGTCTCTAAATTAGTCCATAGCTGATTAATCTGATCAGGAGTTAATTTCTGTGATATACTTCACTTGTAACTCAACCTTTATTTAGAAATCCTTCTTTGAAACTTAAGATTTTCACTTGGCAAGGTGCTCAATTAGGGTTATTCAACAATCATTTCCTTTCAACAACCCTTCTTGGCTTTTTGAGCCTAAGATCAACAAATTTGCCCAATAATGGTTGAGATTCAAGTGTTGGTGAGGCCCTAAATTGCTAGAGTTTTTAGTGTACCTAACCTATTAACCAAAATCTTGATGTTTCAAAAGGTTTCTAGCCAACTATCAAATTAGTCAGTAAGTCCTGAACACAAACAAGTAACAATTAAGCAAATTGTTCAACTGCGGAGTGGCATAAAACAAAGATGTAAGGCTAAGTGAATCAGTGCCAGGGCTAGATGCTCAACACAAAGTCCAGCAAAGAGAATCGGCTTGAAAAATCTAACTAAAAGAGCTTTAAATAAAGAAGAAATAGACAGCACAAAAGTTGAAAAACTTGATAACTCAAAGATGCCAAGTAGTACAAAAAAGACTACCAAATAACAGAAACTCCAAGTGCTACACAGAAAAAACAAAAAAGCAGGTGTGGAAGACAAAAACCGACATACCAGAAATGAAATTAGGTCACAATTGCAATACCGCACTTCTATCAAACTGTTAGAAATGCAATAAGTAAAATGCAAGAAAAAACGGACAAGAACCAGTATAGATATATTACATTTACTAATTTGCATTAATAAAAGTGAGAATGTTCTATCAACACAGCAACAAAAATATATGGAACCCAAATATTTTGTACGTGTGACTCTCCTTAAACTTGTACTTTTGTGACTCTCCTCAAATCTTGAATTTGTACAAACCTTTGCAAGTCTTGAAATTATGCAAATCTTCTTGAATTGTAAAATTGCATAAATCTTTTTACATCTTACCAAGCTACAAATCGAATTAGTACTTCAGGAAGTTAACTCCTAATAGCCAATAGTTAGAGAAAAGATCAAAAGACTGTCAATGAGAAGGAATTGAATAGTTTTAAAGCAAAGAATGGTAGGCTTAGATCATTTCAGAAAGGACACAACATCACCTTTAAATATATTTCAGGAAAAGTGCATTTACAAATTGTGCTGTTGTTGGTAATTGAAAAAACCTTATTTCTACAATTTCAAGTTATAGCTTGTGTAATGTCTTCAATATTGACAGGATTGGGGCTCATTTGGCAAGTTTTTCTAGACAAAATATTGGCTCACAAGACAGAAAACTGCAAAGGTAGAAAACTGGCAAAAATAACTCATACTATTATTCAGAGTATTAGCCTTGAGATAACCACAAATTTCTCTTAAAATTTGAATAAAATGCCACAATTGTTTAAGAAGAAATTAGTATCTGGTAGTATTTAAAGGTTAAATAAAATACCATGAATAATGTTTTCAAATTTGGATGAACGGTTTTCTGATTGAAATGCCAATTTAGTGGCCTCAACAAGAAAAATTTTTTTGCTTCTGAATAATGTTTCAGTGCATCCTCACTTTGAGTTTTCAAGATGTTAAGCTAAAATTTTTACCAGCAAATACAATGGATGGTACTCAACCTCCAGATTCTGGCATCATTAAAATATTTGCCTGTGTCTACAGAAAAAAGATGATAAGCTTCATGGCTGATACATTTGGTGATGAGAAAGACAATTTAAATACAATGAAGTGTGTATCATCATTGACAGTAGCTCATGCTTTAATTTGGATCAAAGAAATATAGAGTGAAGTCAAAGGAAGTACTACTATGAACTGCTTTCAGTATATTGGGATTGGAGTGATTGGTGACACTGCACAGTGCACTGAATTCCAATTTGATGAAAACACAAAAAGTTCTACAGATATATGCAAACCAATCAGATCTGGTGTCTACTGATTGAAGATATGGAAGCGTGTCAAATATATATTGATGACATGAAAAATGATTTCTTAGAAAAAATTGCAGATTCTGGAGTTCTTTAAGAGGATTCAGATGATGATGAAAATATTGAACCAGTAACTTGGTACATGTTTAAATTGCACTTAGAAGTAGCTGAAAAATATTTTCAAAATCCTGAGTTCATTGATCTCTAAAATACTTTGAGAAAAATAACTGGAATTATGAGTTCATCAACATCGACATAGGCCTCTATTCCTGATTAGTTTGTTAAATAAATGGTAAACTTTGAATGAATTATTGTGTTTACAAGTTATATAATGGTAATAAGAAAAATTAAAGAATATTTATGTCTATAGAACTATTTACTAAGAAATTTAAAAAAAATGTACATGCATGAAGACCTCTTTAGCCCGAACACCTGATAAATTGAGCATTTTTGCTATCCACCACGGATCGTTCGACCTAGCAGGTTTTACTCTGCATTTATCAACTGTCAAAAACGGCGAAAAAAATATTTTAGATTTTTTTCGCGGAATTTTTCTAATTTTATTCATATTTTCCGAGATTCAAGATTTGTCTGATTTGTTGCCCAATGAAATAGAAACATATATCGTTATTTGATACCCAATGATATTGACATCATCATAGATATTGCATTCAATGTTACTTGAACTTAGGTGCCCTTAAAAAATCTTCAGAGTAAACTAAACAATGCCGATGGTAGCTAACTTATGGAAGCCGTTCAAGCGTCTGATCAAGTCCAGGTCCCGTATGGTGATTACGCAATTTAGGAAATCTGATGGACTGGTCTCACAAAAAGATTCGTGTCGAAAAAATGAAAATGAAGATATTCGAAAACGGTACAAGATTTCTACAAAGATTCTTGGGCAAGGGCAGTTCGGATATGTATATCGTGGGGTTGACTCTGTGACAGGTAAAAATATCGCAGTCAAGCGGATAAGTCGGTTCAGAGCGAAACATGCAGATATACGTGGAGAGGTCAACGTGCTTCAGGATGTCAGCCATCCTTACATCATTAAAGCTCTTGGTCTTTTTCACAGTAGCTTGTATTGGAACATTGTTTTAGAACTTGCTGAGGGTATTAGTCTCTATCAGTGGATATCAAATGTTACAGAAAACTTTTCCATCGAGCGTGAATTGCTTGCTGCTCACAAGATTATCAGCGCAGTAGCCTTCTTACACAGCGCTGATATCGTGCATGGAGATCTGAAGCCCCAAAACGTTATGATTTCGGCTAGTGGGGACGAAATCAATGTCAAGTTGATTGACTTCGGGTCAGCATATCATGTGGGCGACGGGCACTCTAGACCCCACGATTTTACGCCAGCATATGCACCGCCTGAGTTACTTAGACTTACTAGAATTGGTAAGCCAACCGATATATGGGCATGCGGACTCATGTGCTTTATGCTTCTTGAGAGGCACCATCCGTTCGATAGACATTCCAAAGAAAACACTAAAGATATCAAACGTCGTACTTTGAAAGATGATCCACACTACTCAGATGTGTGGAATCTAGTTCACCCAGAAATTCAAGAACTTAATAGAATGGCACTAAGTAAGGATTACTCTCAACGTCCCAGAGCATTAGAGTTATTCCGAGCAAATTGGACTCTTAAGTACTAAAACTGACATGTCAAAAGTATCTTTGTTAGAAAATGATAAGATCGTCCTTTCTGGATTGATAGAAATGTTTATTTTAGTATTTTAAATTGACTGAATTCTAGTAACTTTAATTCGGCATAGCTTAAGTCATATAGTCACTTCGTTTATTAATTGCTGATGTCTAAGTAATATGTAGCCTAGTTCGAGTATGTACTTAAATGTAAATATGATTGTGTTTCATGTCCTTGCCTTATGCGCTTTGAACTATGCATATTTGTAAATCAACATTTTTAGAATTTTACTCATTATCAATGAAATAAACACTAAAATCATTTTTCGCTTATTTGCGAATGATGTCGTTTACCAATTATACTGAGTGTAATTTCAAATAGTGCTATAAATGAAAATGAACCTCACCATTGATGAATTTTACACTTTATTTGTACCCTTTATGTTTCCTATCACTTGATGGATACAAAAGAGCAGCATATATTATTTTTCATATGTTGAAATTATTCTTAATATACTGGTAATAGTTTAAAAGTTTGTAATTTGGGGAAATAATAATTTTTAATAAAATACAGCATTAGCTGTATCGAAGTCTATTTACATATAGTTTTGGGGCAAGAATTCACTGAGTATAAACTAAATTGCGCAAGATACTGAAACGTATATATAATTTTTTGCTTCTTAATTTCTTTTATAATTTCAATCCATTTAAATGGTAAAAAGGTATAAAATGTGCATAACAAAAAAAAGCTGAAAAACCAATTTTTCAGTACCAGCATAAATTATACAACTTTACTGCTGTAATAATCTTAACGAAAAGTTTGTGTGTCCTATCACACTTAAACTAAGCTAATTGTTGAAAAAAAAGGTGCCACAGTACTAACATTGCAGCACAGGGAAAAGAACATAATAGCAGTGAAATGAATCAAAAGTAAGAGACAATAGGACTGTCTAAATACTACTCTACGATAAGACCTGCATATGTATACTCTTCCTGATTATTCTGGTCAGATCTCTAATATTCTAAACATACGTTACAATCTATAAATCTTTGACATTAATTGAGTTTATTACCATCTGGCCAAAATGACTATCAATTCCTTTGCTATTATAAGGTTAACTCATCTGAAACTAAAAACAATTGCAACATATCTACTAATTTGCTTGCACTTTTTGCCTTTAATATTATCTTGCTACTTTATACAGATAACGCTGCTGCTTGGTGGAGATTGCTGCTGACACCTGATTTATAATACATATATTATATATATATATATATATATATTAGTTTTCTTTTTACTTCTGCATTTATTTTCTTAGATTATTTTGTTGCTTGCTTCCATATTTTCCCTTGACAAATACAAGTATATTAATATAAGAACAAAGAAAAAAGGTATGACTTGGTACTGTCATGTGACAGAGATTGCACTGTTGTAGAAATAGAATTCTACAGAAGTGGAGGATAAAATGAGAAGCACATAGAAAAGTATACTGCATACTTAATTCTGGTAAAGAGTGGAGAATTATGTCTGGCTAAGAAAATAAAACGTTGATTTCCAGATAAAAGTGCATACTAATTTTCTCAGGAAAGATAGTGAAATTACAAATAAATTTAAGTATATATTCTATTCAGGGTAACACATGAGAACTTGAATTAAAGTGAATAATAATAGATAACAGACCACATACTTGAACTGGAAATGTAAATGTAACTGCAAAAATCTTGACATTAGTCAATCCTGCATTAGAAATGAATTGATTTGAAAGCATTATGTATATACTTTTAGAGGTATATTTGTATATATTTAAGGTCAGACTTAATGTGAAGTAGGCTTAAAATAAAATTTCTCAGCAAAAAAGAGTCAATGTCATCTATTTTTACAAGTAGTTAATTTTTAGCAGGTAAGACTACTAAAAAATTGACAAAGTAACATGTTCTTGTTTAAATTTATTAATGAATTATTTGGATATGAATGAGCATTAATAAAAAGTTGATAATATTAGAATGGAACTTTATGAATGACCAGAATGATTTATTACTCATTATATCCAAATGATAGTATAAAAATAAAGACCACTTCAGTAGTTGCATTCTGATGTCATTAGTTTCTATGTTGAGTGCATACTTATAAAAGTCACTTTTTCTCCAGTGATCAACAGGAGGAAAAATGAGATGTAGATGTGCATGTAGTTTAAAATATAGCACCATCACTAGAATAAGGATAGAAGTTTAAAAGGCCAAGGTTAGAAATGCAAAAAATTTAATCTATTTAAAGTCACTGAAAAACCAACTTCTGCTGGTCACCATAAAGTGCAAACCATTTTGGGTAGAGTTAGAATTATCCTTTTTTTCAGATATTTAAGTGCTAAATCAAACTGTGTATTTCTGAAAAAGCTCAGATTGTCAAGATGTGCATTGGCACCTTGGTATATCTCTTTATCTGCTGTTTGATACCTACCTCTATTACTGCAAATGTTTTCAAAATTGTCCAAAAAGTCAAACTGTTGCATTTACTTTCATGCATTTATAGAATTTATTGAAGATGCTACTGTGTAGCTGTTATAAATGTACCAGACAAGAAGAACACAAAGGCTATACAAGCATGGTAACATTATACAATCATAATTTGTGTTGCTGAGAGTGAATAAGAAACACACTCAGCAACACAACAAACATGGTCTCAACGCCAATCCATCTGGAGAGTCACAAAATGATGCAGCTAAAATGGAATAACTCTTAAGTGAGTAATTCCCTTAAGAACTAATTGTTGTAAACAAATTAGTTCCTAACAGTAGCCTATATGATTATCTTTGTGACCTGCATAAAATATTTTGCAAGCATTTACTGTTCAGTCACTTCAATCAATCCCAAAACTCTACATTATCTTGCTGGTTATGCTGGCACATTATAAAACATCATTTGTAGAATTCACATATTTTTCATACTTACTCTTAACTGTCAGGATATTTGCTGGTCCGGCTATCTCTTTAAATTGCTACAGCATAACTGCTCTACTATGTTTATCAATGTTCGTCTATGTTCACCTATATTTTGCCCACACTTTCTCTCACCTTTTGCCTCATTTATCCTAATTGTGTCTTTAATGCCAAACCCTTTACGTCTATGCCTTTGTCACAATCCTATATGGACTCATTTGTTCTATATCTCTACAACTTGCAACGTGTCATATTTCTTATGGTTCTGTGGAAACTTCTTTACTCATTTTCCACCAACGCATGTTCTGTGTCATAACACATCTTCAACTTACTGGATATTATTCTATTCCGCTCTATCTCTTGTCATAATACTTTAATCTCCGCCTTCAACTATTTTGGATATTATTCCAGGATAGTCATCAATCTTGTAATCCCACTTTCTTCGGCTTCAATATCAATTACTCCGCTTTATTTCCACTGAAGATAATTTCTCAGAACTACTTAAATTATTCTAGAATTGTCACAAGCTTACCTATGGAAATTAATATGCTTATTTATGGAGTAAAAGATGCAGCAAGATTCAATGGAAAGACAGTTTCAAGGGCACTTCAAGAGGGTATACCGTAGGAGCTAGTGGGGACATGTTTATTTGTTCAGTCTTGTGTTTATGTTCACTCTTCTAAGTTTAATAAAACTTTTATATCTTTATTAAATCTTTCCTTTGCTTTTGCTGTTTGCCTGCCCTCTGCTGTACATTGGACTTTGCCCACTTTAGGTACCTCTTAATACATTATATTATTGTATTGTTTCCTTCATCCTTCCAACATTAACACATTTGTTTTACACTTCTTTCTTTGTTTCTTATATTATCTTGCTTACTCCTTATCATCTTTACCCTTATATTGTGCAACATTTCTATAACATTACACATCTTTAAGTGTACTTCTGTACTCAAGTCTTTGCCATAATGATCAAGTTTTTTATTAAGTAAGCTTATTTGGAGCACAATACTCAGAGATCTGTAGTTCTTGAATCTACTAGAGCAGCAAAAAGTTGAGTAATAATCATATTAGCAGATTTGGTTTGTATTACACATACTAAAGAGATGTCATGCCATGTATATAAGAATGAAAAAATAATCCAAAAAATAAAATTATCAACCAGCACACTAAGTTATTCTTTCCTGATTTTTCTCCATTTACCCATATGTCAGGATCTAATATGTTTTGCCGTGTATTGTTTTATTTATCTACAATTCTTTCAGGGATTTGTAATTATATCAATCTAATTCGATTTTTATGTGCAAGCTTAGGTTGAAAATGTTGACAAGATTCACTCTCGTCAACACATGAATTAAGACTAATGAAATAGTATTGAACGTGTAATATCTCTGTTATACTGTTCTGGTTTTCTGGTTTACACTTGATACGATTTGTTAGTCTTGACACCATAGTAGCAACAAGCATGGTGTACCAGGACAAATACGTTTAGAGAAAAATGCATGATATTACACAGAAGCTTACTGAACAAGGTAGAAGTGCTAGCAATACTGCAAAAGTCTTGAAAACTAGCAAGTACACTGTGAAATGCTGGTGAAAGGATAGTTTTGGAATTGAACTACCCAGAGGGAGATCTGTAGAGTGTGAAAGGATAAATTGGTACCTCTGATGAATAATCATCTCAGTGAAAACATGAATACAATAGTTGATAAGGTTCACACTCATTTGGACCAGGAACATGATGTAGCATGTAACAGAATGACCATCTTGTGCCTGTTTGACAAGGACAAGGTGTTAGGAACATGAAACACAACAGAAAACAGGAAACTGTGATAGAAATATGTGTATATTCATCATGCACTAGTTGTGTTGATAGAAGTGAGCTAACTTCATCAACACAACAAAATATATAACCCTACTAAAATCTGTGCAGCCAATTTACTCGGAACGTCATAAATGAGTACTGAAAACAGCTATAGAAACAGAATTAATCCCTGAGGGAGTTAATTCCTAACACAAGGTCACAAGCAAAAAGTACATATATGCTCACAGCAAGTGCAACGATGAAAAGATGGAAAACTGCAAAAAAAGGCTTGGAGACCTCAAAAAACCATTTATGTGCTTAATAAGGCAGCCTTTACTATCAATCATGTACTCTGCAGAAGATGAGCTCCAGGGAATGGCATGTTTTAACGTAGAGGTCAGGCATATATGGACTGTGCTATTCTTTACTGCCCTGCATGTGGAACAATACTGATAATCTGGTGGTAGTGTAGTATTTCACAGAAAGAAGCATGACAGCAATCAAGCTTCACAATTTTTCAATAATCTTGAACTAGACAATGATGATGTGATGCTTGTGCTGGATAGCACTATCCTTTTCAAAGACACAAATAAGCTTTGCAATGAGGGTATCAGTGCCACTGTTGAACTGCAGAAGAAGGGGAAACTATCTTTAAAGATTTGCCCCCATACATGCTGGTTTTCAATCAGATTGGGTATTGCTTTAGCACAATCAAGCAGCATATTAAGGCACCAAAGCCAAGTGATAAAAATGAACTCTGTATGGCAATAGCTGTCAGCATTTTTTTCTGCATAACTACTGCTATACCTAGTGTATAATGTTTGTGTTCATCTTTTCTTTGCGGGTATGATTCTATTTGGTGTAACTGGTTACATATACTTTATATTTAAAATAATCTGCCCATACATTCTATTTCAACCATTCCAACAACTTAAATCAATTCCAACCTGATCCATATTGGTTAATTTTACTTGCATTGACAAAACTTGGATGTATCTATACAACCAGTCATAATTTTACTATTTCCATAATTTAGTTTATGTTTACTGACACAATTATATTCTTTCTGGATTAAGTTTTTTATTGCAGAGTTCTTATATTTTACCATACCAATTGGATAACTTAAATTTGTTCCATTCTGCTGGCCTGAAGGGGAGTAATAAACCAATCAGAATTTCACTGGATATCTTTGCTGACTATATTGAATTTTCATTTGCACTTGCATCCAGGGCTTTCAACTGATCTTCCTGTAATTGTAAACATTTTCAGTATCCCATCACTTTTCAACTATTTAGCAACTCACAAGAGATTCTTCTAAACAGATTTTGCACAAGAGCAGGAACAATGTCAGGAACGTGTCAATAATGAGCTAGCGGAAGTAGTGCCAGATTGGCAAACAAAATCAATCAAAACGAGGGATAGAACTATGGCCTACTGATGTAGGTGTAGCAAGAAAAAGCACAAAAGATTA
>JAULBW010010743.1:0-11811 GCA_032358265.1 Vaucheria bursata
CTCACTTCTATCAACACAAGTCAGTAAATGTAATGTGCATGTTTCATTCTTGTTCATTGTATTTTGCATTCCTGACACTGGCATTTGTGCAGCCAATTCACTTGGAACGTCATATATGAAAACTGACCGCAGCAATAAAAATAGAATTAATTCCTAAGGGAGCTAATTCCTAACAATTAAGGATAAAATTATACCTACTTGTACAACGCTTCTACTATGAGCGCTTGCATTAAAAAAAATATATCATCTATGGCATTGGAAAAAATGCGCTGTGGCATGAATACTTTATTGAATGACTATCTGACAAAATACTCTTTTCAATTTACACGGAAAAACTTCTAGTTTGGGTCACAATATTCTTGCTCAACAGGTACAAATAAAAGTATTTGTCTAGTTATTTAGTTAAAGAAAGCTTATAACACAACAAGTCTTTCACTGGGAAAACATTGGATGCATGACCTGAGTAGTTGATTTCATGCATTGCAAAAAATGTAAGATTTTCTGGACATTAGTTGTTGTTAGGAATTAACCCCTAAGGGAGTTAGTTCTATTCTGTAGCTGCGGTACCTTTCTCCTAATGCTATGTAAAAGTTTCATTTCTGACTATGAGAACAAGTTCCTGTTTGAATTATAAAAACAAGTTTCAGTAAGTGATATTTTGTTGTGTTGAAGTTATCTCACTTCTATCAACACAATTTAGGATGTAATAATATGCACATTCTGTCATAGATTTTGTGTTTTTGTTGTGTATTACATTCCTAGTAAGCACCAATTAAATACAAATTAAATGATTTATAAACTGAGTAAAAGCCCTATAGTCTCAAACAAGCTCCTCATATATAAAATGAATCAATTATAAAAACATTACACATTCTGGGTTTCAAACCGTCCTATACGAACTGCTGTTTATAGTAAATGATCCAAATAGAACTCTGTTGTTGTGGTTTTTTATATTTGTGTCATAGTTATTACTAGAAATATGGAAAAAGAAGTTTAATTGTTAATTAAATCTATCTACATTAAATTTGAGCCTTAAGAAGTTAAATTGCTAGGTATATTATATTTGTCTCAGCAAATATCTCAACAGATTCAATTCTAAGATTTTATTTCAGACAAGATAGAACAGGAACTATATTGTGTAGTATATTTATAAGAATGGATTATAAGACTACTGAGGCTACTTGCGTAATCAGAAGTGAATCGTCCAATCAATATATTTCATAATTCAAGTTAAATGGCGATTTGTCACATTTAAATCAAACATATTTAACCAATTTAGTCTTTATTGGATGCAGCAATCCTAACATATATTGCTTTCATTTTCCAGATTTTTGTCAAATTTTGAAATATGTTGTTTAAATTAGTTGGTTTATTTTTTAGGCTCTGAAATCTATTGGTAGCACAATAGCATCACTTACATTTAGCATCATGATATAGACTTTAAAAGTATCACAGAGCAACCTAAAAAGTCATAAATTTTCAAAAATTAGACAATCTCAATTATTTTTTTATTGCAAATTGGTTACTCTTTGAGATGTGATACAAACAATGGGGAGAGTTATAAGGCAGACCATTTTTTCATTTATTGTGGGCTTTATTCATAAAAAAGATAAACTAAGATCTAGGGTTAACTGAGATCTAGGGCAAACTAAGATCTAGAGCGAACTAAGATCTAGGGTAAACTAAGATTTAAGGCAAAGAGGTAACTGTGATGGATTAGTACAAGCTGCATTACAACTCAATATTACAAGCTGCATTACAACTCAATATTACAAGCTGCATTACAACTCAATATTACAGTTCTCTAATTTGTTAACATTTGCAAAAAAATTGTAACATATGCTGATTGGTTAGGTGTGAGTAAACACTTGATACTCCCCAGGAGAGATAGTATCATTAGCTTACGGTGAATTGAATTAATGCAACTTGTATTGAACCAACCGTGCTGATTTTATGGCACTAAATTCCATATAGTAAAAAATTGCTACCTTCCAAAAATTAACGACTGCAATATTTTTTCATTTTGGCATTGAGAATAGTAACAAACAGAATGTTCTTATAGCTGTTTCTGCTTTGTGTTTTAATTTCTGTCGCATGTAATGCATTGTTTGTCATATTTATTTATTTCAATACTTGGGATCGAAAAGTATTGAAAATCCAAATGCTTCACTAGTGTATTTTCATGTATAGATTCAGCAGTAGAGTTATTTTTTTAATATTCTGCAATGTTATTCTTTGAGAATTTTTCCGTTTTTAAGATGGTAGCATGTAAATTGAGTGATCTCGCTTTTCGTCAGTATTTTATGATTTCATTTAGCGTTGCTCTTCTTATTTCGTTCGACAGTAATTAAATACGTCGACTTTCTGTTTCACATCATTTCAAAAAGAGCTCTGCAGAAATATTAACAGTATTGTGACTCGATAATCTCCAACATTTATGCATGGTAATATTAGATTAAGCTGAAAATATTAAAGCATATATGAGGTGTTTATTTAAAGTACTTCCGGAAATATAGAAGGATATTATTTAAGGTACGCGTTTTATTATTATAGAGATCTTTATTTGATATTCAAATATCTTACATTGATTGGTTCACAAATATTGAAGTTTTGTGGAATTTGATACAGAAACCAGAGAGAAAAGTTAGCAGATGTGCACTTTTCTGAAGAGAAAGTTTGATCAGTAGAATACTGGAATAGTACACCCCTTTTTCATCTTTTACCTATCATTCGCATTGGAGACTAGAAACAGCTGCTTGTCATGATATGAATGTGTGATGCTGCACTATAGCAAAATTCAAATAAATTCTAAGATTTAACTGGCATCGGTGAAATTTCAATTGAGTCAGTGCATATTCTGTGTACATCTTCTATCTATTTATCTTTGCACTGTAGCCTGGGGAAACTACTAGTTTTCTTAAGTATTGAAGCTATACACGTGAATTGATTTTAAGCCATATAAATTTTAATAATTATAAAAATTTCAGTGAAATCGATTGTGTACATTTAAAAGGGTCCATATATGAGCTGCGCTTGGTTGCTCACTTCTTCTTCAATAGTCCTAATGATTCTATCTGTATTAAAATCGTTTATTTCACCCTCTAGCTCTACATCCTTAGAAAACAATCGTATGACTGACGTTCCTTCCAACCAAACCTCGAACATATCATTTTCTTGTTCTGCATATGGCTCATCGTGAACCTTCATTGTACGGAATCAAAAATATCAAATAATTAATATTTTCCATTAGTTATTAAAGAGCTAAATGGGTAAAAAACCATAAGATTAAATGAAACCACAGAAACCCCTTTAAAGGTGCAGACAGCATGACATGATACTGTAAAATGACTTTCGATAACTCTGAGTAATTGAGCTAATTTCTTTTGTTGAGCTTTTAGTAACGCTGTACTTGCACCACTAGCGCAAAAATGCATTAACATTAAGGACCTGCCAAGTGATGGGTCAATTTCTCACTATTCAGAAACAAATTATTCTGTGTATTGAGCAAGAATAATAATTATTGAACTAAGTTTAGAACAGTTTATTTTATCAAGAATAGTTTATAGTAAATGAAAAAAAGCTTAAAATAACTCCAGTTGCGTTAGCAGAGCAATTGCTAGAATATATAACTGCATGAAAATTCAACGATAACTGCTGGGGCGAACTTAGGAGCAAATATTACAATACAATTAACAGTCTTTTCAGAAAAATAATTCCTGAAATGTGAAATTATTGAGTATTTAAAAGTAAAAATTGCTTATTATCATATCATGAGAGCAGCACAAATTTTAAAATACCTAACTTGTAAGCAAAAAGTCTTATCTAAGCTCTTAGATTGAAGCAAAATAAAGTATTTGTGCTGACCTAGTTTTTTTCCGAAAAAATTAATATTTTAATAGACTCCCACGCCCAAAAAGTTGACACTTAAGAATGTGTGGATAACAAATACCAAAGCATTAAGCAAGCTGCCATCATTAACGCTACAAGCTATATTATGAGATGCATATCATATAATTAAATAGAAGAGCAAATGTAGCTAATGAAGCAAGAAAATAGAAGTATTTAAATATAAATATGCGATAAAAGAAATAGACCTCTTATGACTTTTTAGATCATAGTGAGGCCATTTATGATGAAAGGTCATACATTAGAATAGTTTGCTGAAGATTAAATTACTTAAAAATCCTTAAATACACTTGTTCCAAACCAGAAAGATTTGGTATTAACTGTTATGATTACATTTCGCATCATTGAATGCCTTCGTTTTAAATACTTCCATAATATTACTTACGTTGACAACAGGCCCAAAGTGATTGTTAAGCAAAGTTTTCAATTCCAATGCTCTATGGCAATCATCGGGCTTCCCAGAATGAACAATTGCCAAGTGCGCTCGACATTGTGGATGCGGTGTTTCACCTGTTTTGACAAATGGACTTATCATATCTTTATCCTTTCTCTTTGGCACGTCAGAATCAATTTCATCTCCATCAGACTTTTTGGGACGGCCGCGCTTCTTGGCAATCGCAGGCTCGTCATCATCTTCGTCCTCATCATCTTCGTCATCTTCCATGTTAAGTATATCGTCAGGATCATCCAGTAAAGGTCCTTCCATGCCTACACTCATCATGTCATCTGGATTATCAGTTGCCAATGTAACGGATCTCCATCTCATTTCTTCTCCACAAAAATTCGAATGTCTTGATCGAAAAAAAGAAAATTGTGGACTGTTCTGAATCTTATACAGATACGCATTATAATTGGTGGCAGAAAGTTCTCGTGGTAACCCAATGAATGAATACGATGTAGTTGGCGATATGAAAGCTATGGCAGCGATGAAAATAGCATTCTCTGAGCTATGCCGCATGATTAAAGTCTGTAATTATATTGAAGGCGCAAGTCGCAAGCAAACTTTCCCAGAGTAGTAACAAGTGAATCGCAATTAAATAGTTGCAAAAAATTGAAATATTTGCAGTATAATTGCAATTATTTCAATCCATCTCAATTTTAAAATGAAACGTTGATAATATTACTAAGTCGAGCTGTTTTAACAAAAAAGAATCAAAGTTTGTTGCAAACTTACTTGAGCACAACATACCTGCTAAGTTGACATCGCACGGCTGAAAAAAAGGTAGATATTTCAATGGCTAGAATCAGAGTAGACATTTAAATGACTGGAATCAAAGTGCACATTTAATAGCTAGAACAAAGCACATATTTGAATGGCTAGAATTAAAGCAGAATACAATGTAAACTTTTACTGTAACAATTAGAGGCTGGGAAATATTGTTTGAAGTTCTTATCCAACTTTGAGATGTAGCATGCAACAGGTTACAATGACAACAAGCAGAACAAGATAAGACAATATGTGTATATATAAATTATTATATATTGTCCACATGAGAAAAACTCAAAACACTTAAACTGCATGATTGGAAGTGAGACTTTTGTTCATCCAAATTATAAGTAACAATAATTTATTCAAACAGAAAACACTGTTTGAACACACAAATTCAATAGATATTCCATACTTCAGTACTTGCTGAAAAAATAGTGTACCACCTGAAGCCAGTTCAATGTCAAATCTAAAGCCAAAGGATATTCAAGGAAGCATACTTTGATATCCAATCTGCAAAGTCAAATGATGTGAATGTGTTTTTGAACTGCGGGATAAACTGTAAGCAGAAAGAGAGAACTGGACACACAAATCTGAAGAATTATAATGTAGGAAATAATTCGAATGAATACATGAGAATTGTGAACAGAGGCAAAAGTGAGATCTGCCATGAAACTTTTGATTAGCTTGTAAGTCACACCTTAAAAGTGTTAAACTTTGTTTGCTAAATGCAATGAATTGCAATGAGTTTGTTGCCATTCAGTTCTATCCAAATTTTTATTCTTGAAAGTTTGAGAACATTGCTGAAAAAATGGTAGTGAATACATTGATAAAATTCCTGAACTTGCTTACTACAGAAGTCAAGCTGACAATATCAATGTATTTTAAAGCTTTTTTTTCACACATATTTGACACCTAAAGTGTACATGCATCTTGATAACAATGAACTTTCCACATACAACTTATTGTTGAATCTGTTAAATATTTATACTCTACCTAGCCAGAATGTCTGCTACTGATTTTGTATTCACAATTACTACTAAAGCTTAAACTGCTGATAATTTCCATCAAATTA
The DNA here is from genome assembly GCA_032358265.1 of Vaucheria bursata. Taxonomy (NCBI): domain Eukaryota; class Xanthophyceae; order Vaucheriales; family Vaucheriaceae; genus Vaucheria; species Vaucheria bursata. The sequence continues at coordinate 6,189 of JAULBW010010743.1, forward strand.
GTTTTTGTAGCTTGGTAGAAATATATAATCATTCATGTTTCAAGCTCTTTGTATGCATTGTTGTTCTTAATATGTGTTTTTGAAACTCCTAGATTAGGATCCAGCATGCTCAAGATGAAAGATTACCTATGACAAGGCATAAAATGATTAGCAATAAATTTCCACTGTTCAAGTATTTTGGTGCACCATTAAGTTGCCCAATCAGCAAGTTCCAACAAAATTACTCATTTGCTATTGTTCTTAGAGTTAGTCTCTGTGTTTTGATCTACAACAAGCAAGCAAACAATCCAAGAGTAACAACTTAAAAATACATTAAATCTCAACCTGTGCTGTGACAAGTGATTACACTTCTCCAACACAACATTAGTAAATTTAGAACTATTACATGACTAGCCACTTATTGCAAATATAACTAGCATAAAATGTAGAATGTTCTAAAAAGGAACATCTGCAGCAAAAATAGAAAAAAGGAATTAACTTACAATATTAGTTAGTTCCTGACAGTCACCCCCTAACTGCAGACTTGAGAATTAAGCCAAAGCATTGCTTAAACTCTTGGATCAAATGGTCACAGTTTACAATGTTCTCCTTGGGCTCCCAGCTGTTCTTTTTGTCTGATTATCCTTTCCATCAAACCAGAAATTGCCAATGTCCACCTGTCTTCTTGCCATCCAATATGTCATTAACTTCATAATAATCACTCTCGCAACCCAAAATAACTGGAGGTGGTTTAGCTTGAGTAAGTCTTAAATAGGTGTTCTTGATAGGGTGTGATAACAAAATGCAAAAAAAACATTGTGTAACCATTTTGTTAAATGAGGTAACTGCAAGTAGTAAGCCACTGGATTGATCTTTTAAATGATTTGGACAAGACCCAGTTTTTTCCAATCAAGCGTAATTGATGGTCTTAAGCTCTTAATACGGTGTCAATCTAAGAAGATCATCTCCCCCTCCACATTTTCCATGTGACAATGCTTGATGTCAGCAAAATTCTTGGTTGAAAGCTGAGTCTTTTTGAGTGTCTCACAAAGAGTTTGTGCAGTATCATTTAAAATTGGTATGTATTTCTGCAAGCTTTGTGGCAAGTCTGAAAGAAGTTCTATAGACCAATAAACCTGAGGATCAAATCCATATGTCACTTTAAAAGGGCTCGTATTATTGGCAATATGGAACTGAGAGTTGTAACAATATTCTGCAAGCAGAATGTTAGGACTTGACTTTTTGCCGTGTGATTTGATTTACTATCCGTGAATAGTTTCTATGACTATTGATGATTTGTAGGTTGTTGTTCAAACCAATTGGACTAAATCTGACTGATATGAAATAATATTGAGAACAATGTGTTGCCAAGATCATTCTCGGCAACACATGGATAGAGCATAATAGACTACGCTTTTTTTTTACGTATAATCATTTTGTGTTCTGTTTCCTTGTTACCTGTTCCAGTTTATACGTTAGTTTAGTAATCATACTCTTACACAGAAGATTTTCTAGCCAATTTGTCTGGTCAAAGTTTGAATACATACAAAAGTACTGTTCAAGGACTTGGTTTAATCTTTCAGTCTGCCCGTCTGACTGGGGGTGATACACAAATGAAAGGTTCTGTGCAATTCCATAATTGCGTAATAAAGCAGAAAAGAGCTGGGATATAAAAACGGATTCCAAATTGGTGAGTAAATTGTTTGGAATACTATGAAGGCAGATAATATGATAAAAGAGGAGATCCGCCAATTCAAGTGAAGTTACGTTCTTACAGCATGCAATGAAATGACCCATCTTACTAAAATGATCAGCAATAACTAATATGGAGTCTTTCCCTTGAACAGGAGGAAGATCCACAATATAGTCCATAGCCACTAAATGCCAAGGTTGAGGTGGAACTGGTAGAGGATGCAGTAAACCAGCTAGTTTCATATGAGTTGCATTTACTCATCCACACACATGGCAGGATTAAACGTATGCTGTACAATCTTTCCACATACCCAGCCACCAAACCTCTTTTGGAACAACTTTGAATGTTTTACGGATACCTGCATGTCCCGCAAGCAGTGGGTCATGGCATAGCTGTAATAGTTTGTGATGCAGAGCATTAGAAATTACCAGACAACCATAGTGTAGCAAGTAGTCATACTTAGAAGAAATTCCCTTAAAATGTTTGAGGTCTTGAATTTCCTTATCATTCAACTGAGCTTCCTTTACATATTCCAAAGGAGAATGTTTTCTCATGACAGCTATTAAATTATAGTTCTTATTGAGAAGTACTTGATGTTGATTTGCAACTCATTCATCCAAATTATGAAGATGATAATCTTGTCAATGGCTCAGTGCATCTGGCTTTCCTCCTTCTTGGCCTGGTCAAAAGATGATCTGGGAATCAAAGTCACATAGAAAGAGGGACCAGTGTGCTTGTCTACAGTTTAACCATTTTGAACCAGAAAAATTTAGTAGATTGCGGTGATCCGTAAGAACTTTGACTGGATCAATGCTGCTGAGCAGAAATGATTGCCAATGCTGAAAGTATGCAGCAATTGCCAGCAACTCTTTATCATGCATTTCATAATAAATCTTTGACACAGAAAGCTTACATGAGTAATATACAATAGGATGAATCTTGCCATCAATATCCTGCTATAGGATTCCACCAATAGCAAAAACGGATGCATCTACCTTAACTATAAATGGCTTAAAAGTGTCAGGATGTCAAAGAATTGGGACTTGGCTAAACTGAGACTGAAAATTTTTGAAAGTTTCCTGCCAGGCTGGGTTCCAGTTATATTTTGTCTTTCTTTAACAGGGAGAGCACTTGGGCAATAATGTCAAAATAATTTGTAATGAGCATACAATAAAAACAGGCAAAACCCAAGAATGACTGCAAACTTTTGACTGTTGTAGGAGCTGGCCATGAAGTTATACTGATGGTCTTATTTGGATGAATGCCAAGACCAGAAATTGAGATTGTGTATCCAAGGAAGTTGATTGATGGTACTGAAAAGGAGCATTTTTCTAATTTTGCATACAAGTGGTTGTCCCAAAGCCGTTCAAGTACAAGATATACATTCTAGTAAAGTTTTTCTAGGTTTTCAGAGTAAACCAAAATATTGTCTAGGTAAATAATGCAAAAAAGGTCCAAGTAGTCCAAGAAAATTTCATTCATGAGCTGTTGAAATACTGCAGGTGCATTGGTTATGCTGAAAGGCATAACCGTGTACTCAAAATGGCTGAACCCACATCAAAATACAGTCTTCCACTCATCTGCTTTGCAAATATGTACCAAGTTATAGGCTCTGCGCAAATCAATATTTGTGTAGATTTTTGTTTTTTGAAAAACAATGCAGCATCTCATTGATGAGGGGTAGCAAGCATCTGTTCTTGATGGTAACTGCATTGAGGCCACGGTAGTCAATTACAGGATGAAACTTGCCACTCTTCTTCTTGGCAAAAATTATTGGTGCACCTGCTGGAGATTTTGAGGATTGGATAAAGCCTTTAGCCAATTGTTCATCCAAGTAGATACATAGAATTTTCAATTCTGGGTTTGATAGAGGGTAAATAGGGCCCCAAGGTATTTTTGCTTTATCCCAAATGTCAATACCAATATCGAATTTACGGTGGTGCAGTAGCAAATTGGCTAATTTGGAGGAGAATACAGAATTATATTGACAATATACTATAGGTATGAGTACAGAATCAATTGCTTGCTTGGGTTCCACTGGTACCACAATGTCTTCAAGGTTATTACAGGATACAGGGTCCAACATATCATTATCCGCTGAGTAGGTAGTGCCACTATAGATTATAGGAGTAGAAGACTGTTGCATTATAGTTGTCAAGGTGGCTCAATTGATGATCAGGTTAAACTTGACCAGCCAATCAATTGCAAAGACCATAGGTGCAACAAGAGAAGGTAACACAGAGAAAGTGTGACTGAAAATGAGTGCGTCATATTTTTAAATAAGTACTACACAGTGAGTAATACCACCCAAGGATAGTGGACTACCTTCAATATTCTTAAAATGTAGATCACGGGTTAGAGTTTGCGGGGTAATGTTATGAGTGTATAAAGTGTTGACTTAATAGTAATTTATCAGCACCAGAATCCACTGGTGCATTTGTAGATAATATGGGCCTACCAAATAGTAGAAGCTCTATGTGAGAGATACGGACACTCAATGCCATCCAGTTTGGTTGCTCCCACCAAATTCCTATGCAGCGGTTGTGTTTGACATCCCCTTATCCTAGGACATGTTCCAATAATGTGCCTCTCCTCCCCGCAGTACAAACACAGATTATTGTCCATACGGTGTTGACATTCATTTGTTGTTAAGGGTCCGCAGCATTGTGTAGCACCAATGACCATATCTGCAATACTATCCTGAGCAGCTGGTACTGAGTGATGAAGAACTGGAGAGGGATGTATCCAAGTACCTCCTGCATTAAACTCCTGGCAGAACTTAAAATGGTGGTTACCAAGGTCTGCCACAATGCAAAAATAGTCTTGGAGTATTGCAGGTTGCTGAAAGTTACATAGAGCTTGCTTAATCTCCTTATTAAGACCTTTGTCAAACATGACACAAACGAGTGCAAAGTTTGTTCATCCTACTTCAAGGCTTTGGAACTGGTAGTTGGCTATATATTCTACTGCTAAACAGGCACCTTGTTTTAACTCCAGCAGCTCTCTCTCAGCTTGATTTAGATGGTTGATGCTTCCAAATGTTATATGGAAATTGGTAACAAATACATCATAATTTTGAAGCATTTCATGGTCAATATGGAGATAAGGTACTACCCAGTTAAAAGCTATTCCCTTCATACTGTTGACAGCAAAGAAAACCTTTGACCTGTCATTAGGAAAACAAGAATGCTGCAATTTGAAGTAGGCATTAAGTTGTGTGAGGAGTGATTTAGACTTGGATTTGTTGCCTTTGCACGGGTCTGGATTAGCAACTCGTGGTTTGTGATTGAATGGTGTGGGTTCTTGTGGTCTTTGTTGGATTCACTGGAAATCTGCTTGATTTGCAAGAGTTGATTCTAGCTGCAAAATCTGCTGCTGATTCTTCTAAAGCTGTGCAAATATGAATTTGTCTTGTTCTGATGTTGAGGTTGGAGAGGCCATGATTAACGATAACAGGATTTACAAAACAAGGTGCTTGATACATTTTTGAGACAGGACGTGCTAAGGAAAAGATACTAGGAAGGTAAGACAGGTGAAGAAACTGAGAAAGCAAGGGACAGAACAGAATGCCAAAGGAAAACAGAGAGTGTCAAATTAATGACAATTTGCTGCTCACAAACTGTTGTGACACAACAAAATAGGCAAACAGTGCAAGAGAGTAACAATTCAAATACACATTATATCTCAACCTATGTAGTAATAAGTGATTACACTTCTCCAACACAACATTAGTATTTTCAGAACTACAATGTGACTAGCCACTTATTGACAATGTGACTAGCATAAAATATTGAATGTTCCGAAAAGGAACACTTGCAGCTAAAATAGATTAAAGGAATTAGTTTACAATATAAGTTAACTCCTGACACACTGCTTTGCATAATTGACATTTTATCACCAATTTTTCTATCATAAACACTTTTATTCATCCAATGAATCTTCATTTGTACC
>JAULBW010010754.1:0-11809 GCA_032358265.1 Vaucheria bursata
GCACCTACGCGGCGATGGCGCGCGCGGTCGGTCCGTCGATGGCGTTGCGCGCCTCCGGCCGATCGAGCGTCATCGTCAGCACGTGTTCGTCGACCTCGACCCGGAGCATCCCCGGACAGTAACGATCTGCCCGCTCGCGACAAGTCACGAGAGGAAGGCGACGCGTGACAACGAGGACGCGATCCGTCACCGTGCGGCGGGCAGGGACGCGAAGGGGAGACCATGAACGACGTCGACGAGGTGCCGCGGCCGCGGCTGACCCGTGGTGCCGGCGTGATCGGCGTCCTGGCAGTGATCGCCGGGTTCGCGGGCGGCTTCGGGGCCGGTTACGCAGCCCACGGCGAGCCGGACGACTCGTCGGTCGCCGCGGTGGCCGGACCGGCGGGCGACCGCGACGCCGACGCGAGCGGGCACGCAACCGTGACCACGTTGGCCGGATCCTCCGGCTGGGTGGCGTCGGCCCCCGGCGGGGGTGCCGCGTCGAGCGCTGGCATGCCGACGCCGCCGGACCGGCTGTTCCGCCGCGACACCGCGGACGGCCTGTCGGTGCGCGTCTTCGAGCGCCGGACGACTGGCGACCAGTGGCCCTGTGACCCCCGGTCCGGCTGGTGCCCACCACCCGAGTGCACGCCGACCTCGTTCGTCGAGGTCCAGGTCGTCGGCGAATGGGCGGTGGCGCAAGGCGGTGGCGGCAGGTTGGCCGCGGGCGACGCGCCGGCGCGGGTGCTCGGCGTGGCGGTCGACTGGTACTCCGGCGATCCGGTGTTCGGCGTCGTCGTCGGGACCTCGCCGGAGGTGTCGAGCGTGCGGCTGTCGGTCGGTGACCGCTCCGACGAGATGACCCCGATCGACGGCCTGGCTGTGCTCGCCGTGCCGACGGACGCGCTGGACGACGACGAATACCGGCCGTACCCGGCCGGTGCGGTCGTCGAAGCGGTCGCCGGTGGATCGACGCTCGCGCTGGACCTCGAGCGCGGCTTCCAACCCGATCCCGCGTGCGTGCCGCCGCCACCCGCGCCGCCCGCACCTCCCTCGCTGCCGGCGGCCGGTGAGCAGCCGAGCGATGTCGCCGCGGCGCGGGCCGCTGTCGAGGCCGTGTACGACCAGGCGTTCGGCGGCACCGACGACGAGGCGCTCGCCGCCGCCGTCGACGACCCGAGCGGGATGCAGCAGATGCGCGAGGGGCTGCGCGAGCGCTACCCGGAGATGGTCGGTGATCGCACGACGTACGAGATCACGGACGTCGTCTTCACGAGTCCGACCGAGGCCGCGTACTACTTCCGTCCCGTGATCGCGGACTACAACGAGCTGCCGCGCCAGATCGGCCACGCGCGGATCGTCGACGGCGAGTGGAAGGTCACGCGCGACACCGTGTGCGCGATGTTCCGCCTCGGCGGCACCAGCTGCTGATCGCGCGCCGCGCTTCACCCGGGAGTCGCGGGTACCGTTTCGTCGTGGCGCTCCCGTCGATCGATGCTTCCCGGCTCACGAAGCCCTTGTTGCGTGGGTGGTCGCATCTCGTCGCGTTCGCGGCCTGTTCCGTGCTGGCCTGTCTCGTCGTCGTGCGTGCCGAAGGCACCTCGGCCACGGCCGCGACGATCGTCTATGCGGTCGGCATCTCCGCGATGCTCGGCGTCTCGACGCTGTACCACCGCGTGCGATGGGGCGACCGCGCCTGGTCGGTGATGGCCCGGCTCGACCACACGACGATCTTCCTCGGCATCGCGGCCACCTACACGCCGGTCGCGGTGCTGGTGCTCGACGGATGGGCGCGCGTCATGGTGCTCGCGGTCGTGTGGGCAGGCGCGGCGATCGGCTCGTCGCTCGTCTGGCTCCCGGTGCGCGTCTCGCGCGTGTGCGAAGCGATCATCTACGCGGTCGTCGGCTGGGCCGCGCTGGGCGCGCTGCCGCAGCTGTTCTCCGGACTGGGCGGCGTCGGCTTCGGGCTGATCCTCGGCGGCGGCGTGGCCTACACCGTTGGCGCAGTCGTCTACGCGCTGCGCCGACCCGATCCGTGGCCGCGGGTGTTCGGCTTCCACGAGGTCTTCCACGCGTGCACGCTCGTCGGGGTGGGCACGCATCTGGCGGCGATCGGGCTCATCGTCGTGCCGCGCGCCTGAGGGGCCGTCAGCGAGTTGCCGTACCCGGCAGCTTGGCGCAAGGCTTCACGTCTCGCTGTCCACCGGGGGGCCGACGGTGACCGAAGCACAGACGTCGTCGGGTGAGCACACCAAGGAACCGCACCGCGGACCACGCCGTCGGCTCTTGCTCGCGGCGGTGCTCATCGTGGCGCTCGCCGCCGCGGCCATCGTCGCCGGCGTCCTGTTGGCGGATGACGATGGCGACGACACCGCCACGACTGCGCCGGGCGAAACCGCCACGACTGCGCCGGTCACGACTCCGTCGACTGTGCCGGTCACGACTGTGCCGGTCACGACCGCGTCGTCGGCCACGGTCCCCGGCACGCGCTACCTCGACGAGGTGTTCACGGATGTCACGGTCGAGTCCGACGTCCCGTACGGCAGCGCGCCCGGTGTCGGTGGTGTCCCGGTCGCGTTGACGCTCGACGTCTATCAACCCGCGGCCGACACCGCGAGCGAGCGGCCCGCGCTCGTGTGGGTGCACGGCGGTGGGTTCAAGAACGGCGACAAGGCGGAGGGCGTGTCCGCGGTGATGGCGCCGACGTTCGCCAAGCTCGGGTACGTCGTGGTGTCGATCAACTACCGGCTCCTCGCTCCCGAGAGCTGCACGGGCGTGAACGGCGTCTCGCCCGCGTGCTACGACGCGGCGATCCAGGGCGTGCACGACGGCCAGGCCGCAGTGCGATGGCTGCGCGCGAACGCGGACGAGTACGACATCGACGTCGACCGCATCGCGATCGGCGGTGAGTCGGCGGGCGGGATCATCGCGACCGGCGTCGGCGTGTACGCCGACCAGCCGGGCGAGAGCGGCAATCCGGGGTTCGCCTCCGACGTCGACGGCTGGGTGTCGATCTCCGGCGGGGTGCCCGGAGGCCTGTTCGTCGACGCGACCGATGCGCCGGGCCTGCTCTTCGGGGGGACCGCCGACAACGTCGTGCCGTACCAGTGGTCGGTCGACACCGCGACCGCGCTGCAGGCGGTCGGCGTGGCGAACATCCTGACGACTTTCGAGGGCGCCGGGCACGTGCCGTTCGTGGAGCACGGGCCGCAGATCGAGCAGGAGTCGATCGACTTCCTCTACGAGCACCTCGAGCTCGCAGCCGCGTGAGGACGCGGGCGGCGGTCGGACGCGGCGAGGCGCCGGGCGCTCGTGCAAGGACGAGCATCCCGGCGCCTCGGGGCACGCGATCACCGGTTGTGCACGGCTCAGCTGTTGAGCACGGCCTCGATCTCGAGCTGGAGGCTGACCTTGTCGCCGACGACGACGCCGCCGGTCTCGAGGACGGCGTTGAAGTCGACGCCGTAGTCGCTGCGCTTGATCTCGCCGACCGCGGTGAACCCGGCGCGGTAGCCGCCGTAGGGGTCCGGGCCGAAGCCGCCGAGCTCGAGCTTCAGCGAGACGGGCTTCGTCACCGTCTTCAGCGTGAGCTCACCGTCGAGGACGTAGTCGCCGTCGTCCTCGCGGATGCCCGTCGAGCGGAACGCCATCGTCGTGTGCGTGTCCGTCTCGAAGAAGTCGGCCGAACGGATGTGGGCGTCGCGGTCCGCGTTCGAGGTGTCGATCGAGCTGAGGTCGATCGACGCCGTCACGGACGAGTCGAGGGGGTTGTCCGCCGTGACCAGCTCGCCGGAGAAGGTCGTGAACTTGCCCCGGACCTTGCTGACCATCATGTGGCGGACGCTGAAGCCGACCTCGCTGTGGACGGGGTCGATCGTCCAGGTTCCGGCCCGGTAGCCGGGGATCGCGGTGGTGGGGGTGGTGTCGACGTTGCTCATCGGGGGGCTCCTTCGCCGGGTGTGGTTGACGTATCAACTCGTGCGCCGGGTGGAACCACGGTGACGTGTCAACTATTCCCAGTAGCCTCGAGATCATGAGCGAGCCCCGGTGGCTGGACGCTCGCGAGGCGCGAGCGTGGCGCGGCTTCCTGCGCATGCAGATGGAGGTGCTGGCCCGCAGCGCCCGGCAGCTGCAGCAGCAAGCCGGCCTCTCCGCGGCGGACTACGAGGTGCTCGTCAGCCTGTCGGAGGCGGACGGCAACCGGATGCGGGTCTTCGAGCTCGGTCAGGCGACGAAGTGGGAGAAGAGCCGGCTCTCGCATCACCTGACCCGCATGGAGCAGCGCGGCCTCGTGGCACGCGAGCGGTGTCCGAGTGACAGCCGCGGCGCGTTCGTCGTGCTCACCGAACCCGGCCGCGCCGCGATCGAGGCGGCGGCGCCGCTCCACGTGGAGCACGTCCGCAAGATCTTCGTGGACGCGCTGACCGCGGAGCAGCTGGAGGCCCTCGGAGACATCTCCGAGGCGGTGCTCGCCGGGTTCGACGACGAGAGCTGCCCGACCGCCTGCGACGACGACGTCGGCTGATCGTTCGCTGTCCTCGCTCGCTGTCCTCGCTCGCTGTCCTCGCTCGCTGTCCTCGCGCCACATGGCCGAGTGGCAGGTGCCCGAGTGGCAAGATGCGCCGTCGCCCGCACGTCGGCCGGTAGGGGGAGCGAGATGGGCACGATCGTCATCACCGGGTCCGCAGGCGGCATCGGCGTCGCGACGAGGGCTCGGCTCGAGAAGAGCGGCCACCGTGTCATCGGGGTGGACGTCCGCGACGCCGAGGTGATCGCCGACCTCGGCACGCCCGAGGGGCGCAATGAGATGGTCGCGGGGGTGACCTCGGCGAGCGGGGGAGCCCTCGACGGCGTCGTCGCGGGTGCGGGCATCCAGAGCGACGACGGCGCGCGCGTCATCTCCGTCAACTACTTCGGGGCCTGGGCCACGCTCGACGGCCTGCGACCGCTGCTCGAGCGAGGGACGAACCCGAGCGCCGTCGCCATCAGCTCGAACTCGACGACCACCACGATGACGACGGTGGTCGACGAGGCAGTCGACGCGTGCATGGCGGGTGACGAGGAGCTCGCGCGCCGCGTCATCCGGGACGGATTCGAGTGCTATCCGACCGCCAAGCTCGCGCTCGCGCGCTGGGTCCGTCGCAACGCCCCGACGGCGGCGTGGATCGGAGCCGGCATCCGGCTCAACGCCATCGCGCCGGGACCGATCGCGACGCCGATGACCGAGCCGATCACCGACTACGTGCTGAGCATCCCGGACCACTACCCGGTGCCGATCAACCGGCTCGGCCGCGCGGACGAGGTGGCAGCCGTCATCGAGTTCCTGCTGTCGCCGGACGCCAGCTACGTCGTCGGCTCGCTGCTCTTCGTCGACGGTGGGGGAGACGCGATCGCGCGCTCCGACGACTGGCCCAGGGCGCGCGTCAGCTGAGCACGGCGATACCCTGCGCTCGACGGCGATGGGGCTCGCCGAAACCGCCCACGTGCGCTGGCACGTGACGCTGATGGCTCCTACACGATCGCGATCTCTGTACCGGCGCGAGCCGGCGGCGGCTGTGTAGGAGCACCGATGACCCGAACCCGTGAGCACCCCGACGGTGGCGCAGGCGCTCGGCGCGGCCTGGGCATCGCGTCGCTGACGATCGCGGCGTGGCTCGTGCGGTGGGTCGCGCTCGCAACCGCGTCGGGTGTGCTGGCGGGTCTCGCGTCGGCCGCGTTCCTGGAGGCCCTCGACACCGTGACGGACGCGCGCATCGACGCGCCATGGCTGATCGTCGGGCTGCCCCTCGCCGGGCTGGCGATGGGCCTGGTCTACGACCGCTGGGGAGGGCGAGCAGCGCAGGGCAACGCGTTGCTGCTCGAGGAGATCCACGAACCGACCGCGTGGGTGCCCCGGCGGATGGCGCCGCTCGTGTTCGGCGGCACGATCGTGTCGCACCTCTTCGGCGCGTCGGTCGGCCGAGAGGGCACCGCGCTGCAGATGTCCGGGTCGCTCACCGACGCGCTCGCGCGCCATCTGCGCCTGCCGCCTGCGGATCGACGCCTGCTGCTGATCGTGGCGATCGCCGGCGGCTTCGGCTCGGTGTTCGGTGTGCCGTGGGCGGGCGCGGTGTTCGCGCTCGAGGTCCAGGCGATCGGTCGGGCCCGGTTCCGCGCGCTCGTCCCGGCGCTCGTCGCGTCGTTCGTGGGCGACGCGATCGTCCGCGGTCTCGGCGTCCGGCACGGGGCGCGGCCGCAGCTGCATCCGCACCTCGACGCCCCGCTCGTCGTGAAGCTCGTGGTCGCCGGGGTCGCCTTCGGCGTCGTGGCGAGCGTGTTCACGTCGGGGACACACCTCGTGCGGTTCGCGCTGCGGCGAGCGGTGACGTGGCCGCCGCTGCGGCCCGCGCTCGGTGGGGTCGCGACGCTGCTGCTCGTGGCGCTGGTCGGCCGTGACTACCTCGGGCTGTCGCTCCCGTTGATCGACGACACGCTCGCCGGTCACCAGCCGGGTCTCGAGGTGTTCGCGCTGAAGCTCCTGTTCACCGCGATTGCGCTCGGGTGCAGCTTCCCGGGTGGTGAGGTGACGCCGCTGTTCGTCATCGGCACCACCCTCGGCGGCGCGCTCGCGGGGCCGTTGGGCGCGAGCGTCGTGCTGTTCGGCGCGGCGGGCTTCGTCGGTGTGTTCGCGGGGGCCGCGAACGCTCCGATCGCGTGCAGCGTGATGGCCGCGGAGCTGTTCGGACTGCACTCGACGGTCGCCCTCGCAATCGTCTGCGTGGTCTCGTACGCGTGCTCCAGCCATCGCGGCATCTACACGACCCGGCACCACCACCCGGGCACGCCGCCTCGCACGCTGCTCGCGCCGACCGCGCTCGGGTGGGTGCGCCGACGCCGCTGAATCATCCGGCGAGAGTGGTGCGCGGGTGGGTGAGGCGCGTGACGATCCACCTCTCTTGATCGAGAGGTGACCGCATGGCCGCTGCGCCTTCCGGGCCGCCGCGGGCGGATCCGTCGGATCCGTCGGATCCGTTCGCGATGATGCGGACGAAGCAGTACGCCATGTTGCTGGTCGCGGCCGGGATCATCGGCGCGCCGATCGCGGCGGCCGCGTACGGGTTCCTCCAACTGACCACCGAGGTGCAGGGGTGGCTCTACGAGGACCTGCCCGATGCGCTGGGCTTCGACGGGTCGCCGGCGTGGTGGCCGTTCGTGCCCCTCGGCGTGGCGGGCGTGCTGGTCGGCGCCGTGATCCAGCTCTTCCCGGGGCGTGGCGGCGAGACGCCCGTCGAAGGGTTCAAGCCCGGCGGGCTCGCGACGCCGATCGAGCTGCCGGGCATCGCGCTGGCGTCGATCATCAGCATCGGCTTCGGCGCGGTCGTCGGTCCCGAGGGGCCCTTGGTCGCGCTCGGCGGAGGGCTGGCCTACCTGGCGGTCTGGTTGGTGAAGCGCGATCTCCCGGCCCAGGCCGCCGCCGTCATCGGCGTGGCGGGGAGCTTCGCCGCGATCGCGACGCTGTTGGGCTCGCCGTTGACCGGCGCCTTCTTGCTCCTCGAGGCCTCGGGGCTCGGCGGTCCGCTGGTGATCCAGGTGCTGATGCCGGGACTGCTCGCGGCCGGCGTGGGGTCGCTCGTCTTCATCGGTGTCGACTCGCTGGCGGGCAAGGGGACCTTCACGCTGGCCGTCCCGAACCTGCCCGTCGTCGACGGCATCACCGGCGTCGACTTCTTGTACGCCATCGCGATCGGCGCGATCGCCGTGCCGTGCTGCTTCGCGATCCGGTGGCTGGGCTTCCGCGTGCGTGACGTGGTCGAGCGCAAGCCGCTCCTCTTCGTGCCCGTCGCCGGGCTCCTCACCGCCGGGGCCGCGATCCTCTACGCCGAGACGACCGTGCACACCAGCTCCGACGTGCTGTTCTCGGGTGAGACCACGATCGGCCCGTTGATCGAGCAGGGCGCGACGTACTCGCTCGGCGCGCTCGTGTTGCTGCTCGCCTGCAAGGGGTTCGCGTATGTCGGCGGTCTCGGCAGCTTCCGGGGCGGCCCGACGTTCCCCGCGATGTTCCTCGGCGCGGCCGGCGGCATCGCGCTCTCGCACCTGCCGGGCCTCGACCTGATGCCGGGTGTCGCGATGGGGATCGGCGCGATGACGGCAGGCATCCTGCGCTTGCCGATGACGACGGTGCTGCTCACGACGTTGTTCCTCGGCGCCGACGGCATCACCGTCATGCCGCTCGTGATCGTCGCCGTCGTCGTGTCGTTCGTCCTCACCCAGTTCCTCCCCGATCCCGCGCCCCACGCGCCGAGTCGCGTGGCGGGCGGCGGCCCGGGCTCGGCGGCTCCGCCGGATGGCGCGCCCGTCGAGGCCGATCGACGCGCGGCGGCGTCCGCGGCGGAGCGCACATGACCTCCGTTCGACCGACCGGCGGTTCCGCGGCCGCGGCGGACGCCGCCCTCAAAGCCCGCCAGCGACGCGCGCTGCGCTGGGCAGCGGTGCGAACGCTCGTCGGTTCGGTCGCGCTCCTCGCGCTGTACTACACGCTTCCGCTCGACGAACGGATCGACGCGAACGGGGCGGTGTTCCTGACCCTCGGCCTCGCCGTGCTCGGCGTGCTCATCACCTTGCAGATCTGGCAGGTGATGAAGGCCGACCATCCTCGGCTGAGGGCGATCGAGACGCTCGCGACGTGCGTCCCGCTCTTCATCATCATCTTCGCGACGACCTACGTGGTGATGGACCACAACACCAGCGCGTCGTTCAGCGAGCCGCTGTCACGCACGGACGCGCTCTACCTCACGGTCACGGTCTTCAGCACCGTGGGGTTCGGCGACATCGTGCCCGTCACCGAGGGTGCGCGCATCGTGGTGATGGTGCAGATGGTCGTCGGCCTCGTGCTGGTGGGCCTCGTGGCGCGGATCCTGTTCAGCGCGGTCGATGTCGGCCTCAAGCGGAAGGGCACGGCCGTCTCGGACAGGCCGGACCTGTAGGCCCGGTCGGGCCCGTCAACGAGGGGTGACGAGATGGCCCTCGGGGACGCAGTCCTCGACCGTGGCGGGGATGTCGATCCACAGCGATTCGGCGTCGTGATCGATTCGTTGGATGCCGAAGTCGGCCGCCACGGTGCGCAGCATCTCAACGGCGGCGGGCGTCTGCGCGTCGGCCCGCCGGTCGCGGTCGTGCACGGAGATTCGGAGTCCGGCCTCACCCCGACATTCCAGGACGATCGTGATCAGGGGACGGCTCGATGCAACGATCGACTGCGCCACCACTTCGCTGATGGACGGCCGCTTCTTGCTCTCGGCGACGCCCCAGTCGACGAGGACATCACGCACGAAGCGACGGGCGATCATCGGTGCATCTGCCGTGTCGACGATGTCGAGGCTGTGCGTCGGGTAGCGGTCCGCGACCACGCGGGCCTCCTCTCGGAATTCCGCCACGATCCCACCTCCTACGGATCTTCGGCGCAAGGGCCAAAAGCGGATCAATCCCGACCGTCTGGTACCCACCTGCGCGCGGGCGGCACCCCGGCATGCGCTCTGGGTGACGCGCGCCCTGCCGGCGAGTGAACGGCAGAGGAAACATGCGTACGCGTCACGTGATGCGCGCGAAAGCGCGCGAAACCGCGACTTAGCTTCCCATCGGTACCGACGGGCGGGACCGTGTTCGTTAGACCGCGGAGGGCACCATGCCGAAAGCAGGCGATCCGAGGACGATGCGGGCGCGGGCGCATCGCCGGGAGTCGACGCGGCTCCAACGCGACTCCGTGAGCCACCTCTGGGAGGCGCGTGATGCGGAGGACCCCGAGGCCTCGATGCTCCTGCGGCGCATCTCTGCGCTCGAATCGGAGCTCGCGTCGTTGCACCTGGACCTCGCCGGCACCGACGAACGGCCGCACTACCCCGCATCGCCGTTTGCACCGGCGCACCACGCGCACAGAGCGACGGCGTAGACGCGCTCCGTAAGCCGCGCGTACCGCTTCTGGGTATTGCATCGCGCTGGGTGCTGCATCGCCGTCGTCCGGTCCTACGGTGGGCCGCGCCTGGCGGTCGAGCCCCGGAGGTGACGATCGTGCGTCTGCGTCTCGAGGGGAGCCTGTTCCCGTCCCTCGAGGTCATCGAGGTCACCCCGACGGGGGTGCTCGTGGAGACCCCCGTCGATCCGCCGCTCGCGGTCGGGCACACGAGGCAGATCGAGCTCGACGGTCGCGGCGGCGAAGCCACCGTCACCGCGGTGCACGGCGAGCGCAGCGGACGCGCCTACTACTCCATCCGGGTCGTCGAGCACGACGACGGCCTCATCGACGCCATCCGCCGCGCGAGCGACTGGTACTGGGCGAAGACGATGGCCGTCCGCCGCGGCGGCGCGCGTGACGCTGGCTGAGCCGGCAGGCCACCCACGCCGGCACGCGAATCATCGATGACCCTTAAGAATCGGCTAAGCCTTGGCGCTGGACATGGACGGCCCTGACCAAGTTTCGTAGCGTCCCGATCGCTGCGACCGACCGCCCTCGTTCGCAGCTGCGGGAGTGCCGGCCGAGCCGCCCTCGGCCGGCACTCCGGTAACCGCGCCTCCCACCCCGCGTGGGTGACGACGCTCCGGTGACGCGCCGCCGACGCTCTTCGGGGACTCGGCGAAGGGGGCGCGCGTGGCGCAGGACAGGCCCAACATCCTCGTGATCTGGGGCGACGACATCGGGATCGCGAACCTCAGCTGCTACAGCCACGGCGTGATGGGCTACCGCACGCCCAACATCGACCGGCTCGCCACAGAGGGGATGCTCTTCACCGACTCCTACGGCGAACAGAGCTGCACCGCAGGCCGCTCGTCGTTCATCACGGGACAGAGCGTCTTCCGCACCGGCTTGAGCAAGGTGGGCCTCCCCGGCTCCGACATCGGCCTGCGCGCGGAGGATCCGACGATCGCGGAGCTGCTGAAGCCGCTCGGCTACGCGACCGGGCAGTTCGGCAAGAACCACCTCGGTGACAAGAACCAGTTCCTCCCGACCGTTCACGGCTTCGACGAGTTCTTCGGGAACCTCTACCACCTGAACGCGGAAGAGGAGCCCGAGCTCGCCGACTACCCGCCGAGCGCGGACTTCCCGAACTTCCGTGAGCGCTTCGGGCCGCGCGGCGTGCTGCACAGCTGGGCAACCGAGACCGACGACAGCACCGACGACGAGCGCTTCGGACGCGTGGGCAAGCAACGCATCGAGGACACGGGCCCGCTCACCAAGAAGCGGATGGAGACCATCGACGACGAGGTCATCGCCCACGCCGTCGACTTCATCGGCCGTCAGCACCAGGCCGGCACGCCGTTCTTCGCCTGGATCAACACGACGCACATGCACTTCCGCACGCACCCGAAGCCGGACAGCGTCGGTCAGGCCGGCCGGTGGCAGTCGCCCTACCACGACACGATGATCGATCACGACAAGGCCGTCGGCGTCCTGCTCGACCAGCTCGACCAGCTCGGGATCGCGGACGACACGATCGTCGTGTACAGCTCGGACAACGGGCCGCACATGAACAGCTGGCCGGACTCGGGCATGACGCCGTTCCGCAGCGAGAAGAACACCAACTGGGAGGGCGCGTTCCGCGTCCCGGAGATGATCCGCTGGCCCGCGCGCATCGCGGCCGGGACCATCTCCAACGAGATCGTCGGGCACCACGACTGGCTGCCGACGTTCCTCGCCGCGGCGGGCGAACCCGATGTGGTCGAGAAGCTGAAGGTGGGCCATCAGGTCGGGGACAAGAACTTCAAGGCGCACATCGACGGCTACAACCTGCTGCCCCACTTGCTGGGCGAGGTCGAGAAGTCACCGCGACCCGGATTCGTCTACTTCTCCGACGAC
>JAULBW010010765.1:0-11794 GCA_032358265.1 Vaucheria bursata
ACATAATTATATATATATACTATTGATTCAATATATTAAATATTAAAAGTTTTTAACACCTTAACAATTGTTAATTACAACATTACAATATTACCCTAATTCTATATTTAATATTTAATATAAGATTGCACTAAATATATTTTTATAGAATTTCTATTTATAGAATCATAGTAATATTATAATGTCAGAATAAAACAATAATTAGTAGTAAGTAATGTTAATATTGGGATAAAAAATTAGGTAACGATATACTTGGTTGTACTAAAAAAGCCGTTAAATTTGCCCAAAAACTAACCTTTTATATATCAACTAAAGTTATTTCTCTATAAGATTATTTAGAGTTTTTAGTTTTAGTTGGTAAAGTTTTTTTAATTTCTTTTTTAAGGTCAATTTTCCCTGCTTCATATTTTTTTATGAGTTCGGGGTCAGATAATCCTTTTGGTTGTTTTCTTTTAGGGGGCATAATTTCCTTTTTTATAGGAATTATATAATGTAATTTACGGAAAGTTTTTGATTTTTTCTTCAGCATAGCTACTTCAAAAAAGCGATATGATTTAGAATAATAAATCCTAAACCTTTATGGATTTTAAACGTGATATTTTATGCCTACAATTGCACCAAAACCATTTAAAAACTATTGCACCAAATGTGTAAAAGACACTAATCATAAAGAGCTATATTCTCTTCGTAAGTTAGGAGAATCAGATTATATGTCTTATTGGCAAATGTATTATAAGGTAGTAGAATGTTTAGGATGTGAAAATGTTTCGTTTAGAGAAGAGTATTGGGATGACGAGTCGAGAGATTTTGAAACAGGGGAAATAGAAATTTATATTTCGACTTATCCAATAGCATTAAAAAACAAAAAGGAATTAAGTGATACCTATTTACTTCCTTATCGTATCAAAATTGCTTATCAAGAATCCATAAACGCTTTCAAAAACGATTGTAAATTATTGGCAGGTGTGGGTTTCAGAGCAGTTATAGAAGCTGTTTGTAAGGATAAAGAAATAGGTGGGCGTGACATAAAGAGCAAAATAGATAACTTATTCAAAAAAGGTTTTATTTCAGAGCATGAAGCTGATAGATTGCATCCTGTAAGATTTTTAGGTAATGATTCAGTTCATGAAATAGAAGTTCCAACTGAAGAACAGCTTCATAGTTGTTTAATTATAATAGAACATCTTTTAACTAATCTTTATCTTATAGACAAAATAATAGCTGATACTATTGATAAGATGATTGTTAAATATTATGATTTTGAGGAGTTGTTAGATTTTCTTGTAGCGAATTTAGATAAAGGGATTGAGAAGAATCTAAAGGACATACTTGGTAAAGATATAAGAAGAATATCATCTGATAATTTGAAGAAATTTGAAATGGAATTGCAGATTAAAATCCGAGAAGAAAAATATAAAGAATTAACACTTGGAAAAGTAGTGAAAGGAAAAATTAGAGAGGATGAAGTTGATATTCAAAACTATATTGTAGTTAATGAAAAGGATACAGATTTTCCGAAAAGAAGACCGAAATTTTTTAGAGATTATATATCTTAAATCAATTTAAATAGTAAGTGATTATGATTCTATGTATAGCTATCCAATTTGGAAAGTTTATTTCACATGGCAACAGTAATAGTAATGAATGGATAAAGTCTATCATAACTCTTTCTATTGCATTAATAATGTTTTTCTTGGGGAAACTGTATGAAAAAAGTAAAGAGAATCGAGCAAAGAAAAGAGAAAAAGAAAGTGATTTCAAATACTTCAATAGTATAATAGGAAACATATTAGAAGATATTCCAAAACAAGTAGAATGTTATAAAAAATATTCTGAAGCTCTAAAAGATGACCCATCTAATACACATATGCTATCAGTTGTGAGTTCTGCAAATCTGAATAGAATCGTAAATAAGTTTGACCAACAAAAGATATTTCATTCTTACATAGCCCAATTTGATAAAAAGCAAAATAATGAAGCTATCAATAGATTTATGAAATTGTATAAGCAATTAGATGTTTATTTAATTATACATAATGATGCAATTACCATTAACAAAAGATTGAATGATGAGGTATCTAATAATCTTAATATTAATTACATTCAAATATTTAGAGATAAAATAGCACCTAATTTTGATAAATTATACAATGACTTATTGCCAACAACTTCTCCACTTTTTAAATTATTAGAAGATATTAAAATTGATTTTAGTAAGCGAACAGATAGGTCTCCTAAAGTTTCGCAAGAATTTTTCGTTAAAAAACTTATGGAAGAATATGATTTATTAAAAGATTATGAGTTAGGAAGAAGTATTTTTAACGATTGTAGAATAGTAGCATCTATATATACTGATACAGTAAAGCATTCTAATAATATGTCAGTAGAAATAAACAGATTATCTGAACAATTAGAAGGTATAATGGATGAAATTATATTACTTCAAAAAACGAATCAGAAGTTAAAGATGTAATGTAATTATATCATTTATATATAGCTTAATTTTTAAGCTCTTAGTTCATCATATCTATTTTGAAGTATTTCAAGAGTGTTTGTTCTATTATATGTTAACTCATTTAACTCTGCATCTTGGTTTTTATCTAATATGTATTCTTTATCAGGTGAAGCGTCATTTTGTTTCAAATTTATATAAAAATCAAACCATCTATTATATGCAGTAAGATAGTTAGTCAATTCTTCAAGCAATGGGCTATCTAAGCCAACAATTTCATTATACAGTTCTTCATTGGTTTTAAATTCCGTATTGTTTATTTGATGATGTGTTGCAACATTATAAATAGCAGCTCTAAAAGAATGGAATCTGTCGTTTTCAGTTATTAGTATTTTCATGTTATATGTTTGTTGGAAATTAATTTTTAAATGATGCGCTTACATTTCAGCAATTAAATCTCAATATATAAAATTTTATGGTTTTTTATTGATTTATTGTAGTGGTTAGTTTATAATTTAAAAAGAGAGTTTTAGAGGCTGATTTTATAAAATCTTTTTTTAAATAATTTCTATCAAGAGAGTATTTATATAAGAAGATGATTAAAGTTCTTCAACAAACTAAAATTAAATTAAACAATTTCAATTCAATGGAAAATCCAAACATTATCACAGACCACAAACCATTCATGGTAGGAAACTACAATGTAAATATTCGGTATAGGAGGCGACCGAATTTATCAGATACAAGGTATCTTGATACAATTAACGGCTATCAGCGTTATACTACAAAAAACCCATTATATTTTTATTTCATTAAGGATGAATTTTATGGGTTAGGTTCAGAAAAAATAGTGATATAAAATATGTGAAGCTAATATTGATGTAATTGATATTAGCTTCACATTATTTTCGAATGTTGTGTGATTATTTAAAGGCGGTCACTTGGATAAACTTTATCTTTTTTAAGTTGGCTTTTCATTCCAATAAATGAAACCCAAATTATCATAAGAGATGCTATGTAAACATAAAACCTTTCGGTTTCAAATGGCGTATTTTTTGTATAGTCTTCTATGAAATTACTACATATTAAATAAATCGCTCCTAAAATGGAGGTTGATGTTAATGCAAAAGGAAAACCATTCGCTATGTTGTTTTTAGCTTTATTTCCTGTAACATGCATGTATATATGAAAAAAAATTAAAGATGCTATTACCCAAAGAACAACAAAATATATTTTGTTTATTTCATCTATTAGACTCATAGATTACCTTTGTTTTTAAGTTGCTGTTTATATTCTAATCGTCTTTGCATACGTTTTTTGCTTCTATTTGAATATTCGCTATATCCTGTAATAGCAGCTCCTGTAATACCTCCAACAATGCCTCCAACCAATCCTGCAAAGGTTGCACCAATCACAGCACCACCTGTTGAACCTGATAACGCAATCGTTATTAAAGAGGTGTCAATGATATTTTCATTGTCAATATTTTCTTTACTTTCTTCCATTTTATTTAAAATGATTGATTTTAAAATTGAAAAATACTTTCTAAACATAATCCTTAATTATTTTAAGGATATATATAATATCAACCGTGTGTTATTCCTTGCCGACAATTGTATATTGAAAATCTGAAGGTTTTAGTTTTGTATTACTAAGCATATCTTTTCTCATAGCAATAATAATATCACCAATATAATCCAAACTTATTAAACCTTTTTCTGTTTTTAATTTTTCTACTAAACGATTTACGGCTAAAACAACTTCATCAGAACTATACAACCAAGATTTATATTGTTCTTCAAAGAATTTATTTTTCATTTCAGGGGTATTTTTGATTCCTTTATCTAAAAAACCTTGTAGAAGAATTATAAGATTGCCATATTTTTCTTCTTTATATTTGAAAATAGCTTCATCTCGTTTAGCTCTACTTGTTAAGAAGTAAGTTAAATATGATGACACAATAGGTAGGGCTATTAATAAAACATCTTTGATTTCCATAATTGAATTTGTATTTTTTTAAAAATTTCTATAATGTCCGATAAGTATATTATCCACTAAAAATCCTTCACCCAAATATATCACATTATTATTATCATTACTTAGCCATTCTAAACGATAAATAGTATCTGTTCTCTTTGAAATCATGAGTATAGCAGTAGTAGATACTCTGACTTCTCTCCAATTAGAAAAATATCTTCCTACAAAATCAAAATTAGTTGGAACAAATTCGGCATCATGTTCATAATTATTGTCAATAATTAAATCAGCACTTTCGGTAAATATTCTATTAACTGATGTGTTTGAAAATTCTCCAATAAGATTTCCGTTATTGGTTCTTTTATAGAAAAAATGTCCAAGTATATTACTCATAATTTTTAATGTATTCTAAATCTATATCAAAAGTTGTATTTGATACAACTCCATTAAATTCAATCTTTACTATTAATGCTGTATCATTTTTTCAATAAAACAGGACGGTAAAGAACCGTCCTGTTTTATTTGCTTGGTTTTGGAGCAGGAGGATTATTATCTCTACCGCCACCACTTGGTTTGCCTGTTGTGCTTGGCTTGCCACCATTTCCTTTTGCCATTGTTTGAAAAATTTAATTAATGCCTACTCTGTTAGCTTTTCGGCTATCGCTTGAAATCTAAATTTAAGAAAAATATATACTATTCAAATCCCTCACTAAAGAATTCTTGTGGTGTCATTCCAAATGCTTTTATTAGCATCATTAAGCTGCTGAATCTAATATTTTCACCCGTTTCATACCTTGCGTATTGGCTCCTCGTTATTTCATGCTCATAAGC
The DNA here is from genome assembly GCA_032358265.1 of Vaucheria bursata. Lineage (NCBI taxonomy): Eukaryota > Xanthophyceae > Vaucheriales > Vaucheriaceae > Vaucheria > Vaucheria bursata. The sequence continues at coordinate 5,261 of JAULBW010010765.1, forward strand.
GAAAAAATCAGCATTGGTGTAGCCAAGCTTTTTACGGATACTTTTAATCCGAGTAGCTAATTTCTGAATATCCTTATCTGTCTTTTTATCAATTGCTTTCTTTGCAACAGGCTTCTTAATTGAAGCCTTTTTAACAGCTTTTGTAGCTTTTTTAGCAGGTTTCTTTTCCATAAAGTAAAAGAAATCAATACCCTTTATTAAACTAATCTCTATTAGAATACCCTTTAATAAAAGGATATTTATTAAAAGAGTCATATATTTGTCTTATAAACAGCTTTTTTATGAAACAAATAACAATTTCAATTACATCCTTTTTATTCTTAACCCTTAATTTATTGGCTCAAACACCTCCCGCTAAAACTTGGTATGAGAATAAATATGGACAAAAAACAACCGTCAATGAAAAGTGGACTGAAGATGCACAAGGTTTAAAACATGGTACTTATATAAAGTATTACCCCGATGGAGAACGAGAAATATTAGGAAATTACGAGCATGGTAAAAAAAGTGGCAAATGGGAATTCACTAATGTTAATTCCTTTGGTGGCATTACAAGTAAGTCCATCTATAATTATTCAAATGATTTAAAAAATGGAGAATATCAACATACTAACTATTCTGACAACTCTGTTGAACAAGGATTTTATACTAATGATTTGAAGACAGGTGCATGGAAAGAAGTTCACAAGGTTATAAACGGAAAAAATGTATATCAAGAGGGTAATTACCTAAATGATATACGAAACGGTGAATGGAAAAATACTAATGCACGACCATATTCTGAAGATGAAATTCGAAACTACGGGTACATGCTTACTTACAAAGATGAATACTTCAAAGGTTCAGATAAACGAGAGTATGCTCTTGAAACGATTGAAGGATACAGGACAATCTTTTCTAACGGAAATATTCAAAGTTCTTTTAACCCAAGTGGTGTTGATGTTCTTGCAGAATTCTTAAAGGCAGAAACGTTACAAAAAAAACAAGAAGAAGACGCATACAATTTGAAAGTGGCGAACCAAAATCAAGAAAAGGATTTTAAAAATGCAATGAATAAATATTACGACAATTACTCAGAAAAATATCACGGAGATACTACCGATTTACATGCGTTCTTAATTAAATATCCCAATGCAAATCCTTCATCTATAAGAAAAGCCAAAGAGTGTATAAAAAACAAGCCTGACAATGATTCTTTTTACAGAATAAAATCTTTAGAAGAATTTTTAGACTATGAGAAAAATTTCCCTAATGGAATCCATATAACTGAAGTGCAAACATATCTCCGAGACTATACCCTTAGAAATAAAAACACATTGCGAGATGATATTGTCAAAGATTTAAAAGTAGGAAATGTCAGGGATGCACTTATTAGTTGTGAGTTATTATTTAGATATAAAGATGAATTTGAAGAGGTTCATAATCAAATCAATGTTATCTACTATTCATTAGCTTTGTGGGCTAAAAATGATACTAAAGCTGTGGAAGTAATTAAACAATATGTTAATACCACAATTCATTTTTCTAATATGAATTCAAAATTCAAAACTGAATATTGGTATCAGTATAAAATATACAAAACGACTTTAGGATTGGAGAACTACAAAGAAATTTACAAAGTAATAAAAGCGTTATAAACATGGTTATAAAAGAATCATCTTCATCTGAAGAAAGGAAAGCACAAGTGATTTGGTCGGTAATTAATAGATATTATTATGAGGTGATGTATTCTCAAAATTTAACTTTCCCTGAAGAGTTTTTAAATAAGCTAAACTTTGAGATTCTTAATAGAAAGGATATTGACATGAGTAAAAGAAACTTAATAATCATTGGCAATACATACACATCAATTGATTTAATGTTGCTTCATACTTATCTAATGAAGGAGGGAATCAAAAAGGAATTTATAGACAGAAGCATTCCTTATGATATTAATGATATTGGAACCAAACGTTATTTAGTAGTTCGTCCTAATTGAAATAAGAAAAGTCAACAATGAATCGTTGGTGAACAGAAGATTCATTGTTGACTTTTTTATACTTAATCCTTTTTTTTCTTTTTATCTCTTCTTCTTTATCTTCTTCAACCAATTTTTTCTTTTCTTCCTCAGTTATTTCTTTGTCAATAGTTTTATCCATTAATGTTGACTCTTGTTCAATAGTAACAGCCTTTGGAATGGCAGAAGTGAAGTTTTCAAATGTGTTTAAATATTTCATATACATATATCATTATTTGGTATATTTATATATCCAATAAAATTTTTATTTTTTTTATATTAGTCAGACAGAGTATTAGATATGAGAATCATTACAGAAAAAAAATTTAAAGAAGTATACCCTAATTGTTATCAGCAAATACTCAATTTGAAATTAGATATGAGTAATTTAAATATTGCCATATATGAAATATTTAGCAGAAGTGGTATCGTTATTATTACAGTTGAGTATAATAATAACAACGATGTTTTTAAAGGATACAATTCAAAAATACGGGTTAACCCAAAAAATATTTTTAATACAAGTTCTTATGAAATACCTGTTATCAATTCCAAGGATGCTGATAAAGCACAAAAAAAAGCATGTCTATCGGCATTGAATTTATTAGAAGTGCATTTAGCATATTCTAATTCGAGTATTCCTGATTAACACCTCTTCTAATATAAGTCTTACTAAGTTTTATAAAATCAAATTTAACGTTTGTTATATTTTTATAGAAAGCAGGAATTATTCTATTATAATCGAATATTATAGAAGCCAATTCAGTAAGCCGTCTTTGGATTACTTCTTTTGAAAGTTCGTGGTTAGCTAACGCATCATTTAATTTTTTTCTTTCTTGTTTTATGTAATAATATTGTACATATATTTTATTTGTGTATTCGAGATTAATTTTCTGAAGATTGTATGTTTCTTTATTTAAAGCACGAATAAGACTAATCAATTCTTCATTATCTACAAAGAGTTCAACTTTGGACATAGTTATTTGCATCTTATCGAAGTCCTTTTTAAATGTAGGCTTTAATTCTATTATTGATAAATAATTATTTTCATCGTAGTCATCAAGAGTTATTCGAATACTTCCGTACCAAACATTCCAAGATGCCATATAGGCTACTAATGCTTCTTTCTCTTCATTGAATATTACATTGTGTTTATTCGTTGAAATAGATAATTCTTGTTTTAGCTTTTCTGTTTGAGTAGTGAAATTTGATTTAAGTTTTTCTCCTATATAACTTCTCATTCCCCAATATGCCAAGCCACCAATCAATACCATTGTAGATAATATTATTTCCAAATAATTTTCCATAATTCAAGAATTCTATAAAAGTGATATATAACAAAAATACTCTTTTTTACATAAAAAAGATATTTAACTATATTGTATCAGCTCGGAATAACTCTATCAATATTTCACAGAAGAAATCATACAAATGATTCCAAATACAATAACAAAAGACTACGAAATATTTATCGTAGAAAGTATTATCAGTTATTATGATAAACACAATTTGAAATTTAAACACAAAACCGATTGTAGTAATTATATATCTCAATATTTCAATTTTAGATTGAGATATATTGGAGTAGATAGTCCGTTCGAAGTTTTTATCTCTAATGAATTACAAAACAAAATCCATTCTCACCCAAATAAGCAATGTATAGATAGCATCATCTCTAAACTTAAAAATGGTGATAATGTAAATCCCCATCAAAGTGTTCAACTATCCAATACAGAATATGATGATGATTTATTTAATGATTGGGGATTACATCATTTACATTTAAGCGAGGAACCCAATCTAACTCACCCTAATTATTATAAAAGAACAGATGATTTGTTATTCATAAGATTTGTTGATAATAAAGCATACCTAATAGATATTCTACCCCATAATAATTTCCATAGAAAAAGCTTAATAGCCGTTATTCAAAATAATTGGGATTATATACTACAAGAGTCTCCGAATATATGGCATCCTGACTTTTCAGAAGACGAAATTAAAATAATGAGAAAAAAAGGCTACCTAATTGGTGTTAATGTAAATGGCAAAGGATACTTGATGCTTGGGCATGGATATTTCTCATCAGGTATTAATATGATGGCAGGTAGCATGTGTGATGATGTTCTTAGATGGATAGGGAAAAACATTCATATAAAAGACCAAAACCCTCAACTATTTAAAAAAGGGATTTTAGACAAATTATTTATGGAATCTTAAATTTGATTATATTAAACCAAAACAAGCTATTTTAGTAATGCAATACACTGAAAACCTATTAATGAAATGAAGTAATCATTATAAATTACATCAAAAAAATATGGCAATAACAACAGTAAAAAATCTAAAAGAATCCTATTCAAATTCCTACAAAATATTAATCAATAAATTTGGGTAATTAACATCCAAAGATGTTGATTACGCTCTTGATTGGTTATTACATGAGTATGGTTTAGGAGTAAATGTTGACTCATTACAAGATAAGCCCATAGGCAGTATTGTAATTTATCCTATGAACATTCATAGTGGCAAATTAAGGATAGGATTTAATCCTACCCAATATAAAACTTCCAAACAAGCGGAGAAACATGTTACCATGTATGCCTTACATTATTTAGAAGACTATTTAGCACTACATAAAGCCTAATTACTTTTTACCTGTCAATTCTTTATATGAGATTTTTTTACTCGCCTTAACCAACGATAAAGTAAATCTATCCCCATCAGACAGCTTCCTTGTATTATATCTAAAAGCAAATTCATCACAATACTCATTCAAATGCTTTGGACTTACTGAATGATAAATTCCAAATATCCCTCGCTTCAATAAACTCCAAAAACCTTCAATACTATTTGTATGAAAGCCATCTTTCATATATACCTTCTCCGTATGACTTATTACCTTATGGTTATAATCATCTTTAAGATTAGAATAAGCCGTCCAATCATCTGTAACAACTATAGAACCCTTTTCAATCATATTCTCTATTAAAGGCTTTAAAGTGTTCTCCTGAGTATTAGGAACAACTATAGTTCGAACATTCCCATTCGTTAATATCCCAAACACAGGGGTCTTATCCTTAACACTTCTCCCTTGTGCATTTTCAACCTTCTTATCTTTATGACGGTTCTTATTCTTACCTCCAATAAAAGTCTCATCACATTGACTAATTACATCCTTTTTAAAACCAACTTTAACTTTGGTTTTATCTTCATAGATATTTCTTAACCTGCCTATTAAAAACCAAGCACTCTTTTGAGTTAATCCTAAATCTCTTGATAATTGATGAGAACTAACACCTTTCTTATGGGCTGAAAAGATATAGATAGCTATAAACCATTTTCTCAATGGAATATGCGAACCTTCAAACATAGTATTTACAGTAACTGTAAATCTTTGTTTGCAGTCTCTACACTTTCTTAATCCCTTAAATATTCCTTTGTAATTTAATTTGTAGTGGTCTTTACTTTGGCTACCACAATGGGGGCAAATAGGTATGTTGTCCCATCGGACTAATTCTAAAAATTCCCTACATGCGTCTTCTGTTGGTAGTAGTTCCAACATATGGCTAAATGACTTGAAGCCTTTTACGATTTTTACTGATTCTACTTTTTTGTCTGTGTTATTTCCCTTTTGTTTAAGTGACATATAATACAAATTTACATAAAAACAAGCAAAAAAGCAAATATTTTAACACTTATATTCAAGCACTTAGCATTTATAAGGCTTACAGAAGAGCTACTAAATACTATATAAGGCAAAATTTAACACAAATATGAAATGGTTACGAAAACAATGGTTACTATTGCTGATAAAACTATATAGCAACTCTTTACCACCAATTAAACACAATATGGAAAACTTAATAAAAAGTGAATATTTCGAATTACCATCAACCCCTATATGTAGTTTTGGCACTATCCATAAAAATAGTAAGGGTGAAGTAGAAAGTGTTAATTTCTTCGTTCCAATATATGGAGCAAATATTATCAATATTTCAATTAATGTTCTTAATAAGGATTTAGTATTTACTATAAATGAAATACATTTAAAGAATATGAATTCTGATATTTTATTTGACCTTATAGGTAGATTGAAAAACATTGAAGATAATCTTAAACCTAAACTAAAACCTTATTTCGGATTATAAGAGAATTAAAACAGTTTAAGTTGGTACAACCAAGTATATCGTTACCAAAAATTATATGCATTTATAGCAACTATATCTAATCAATTACCTCTATTTAATAAATGCATTATTATAAAGAGATCTTAATGTACTTAAATAAAAACTTATAGAATTTTTTGACACATTTTGACTAGATAAATATTCTTCCATTTTATTAAGCATAACTGGCGATTTCAAAAGAAACAGTTCATATTCACCTTAAAAGCAAAAAAGTCCTTAGCATTATCAAGTATATGCTAAGGACTTTTTTTATAAATAATAACTACACTATCTACTCACCACTACTCTCCTATTCTCCACTACTCCGTCAACAGACAATTTCATTATATATACGCCTGCAGCAAATTC
>JAULBW010010776.1:0-11794 GCA_032358265.1 Vaucheria bursata
GCCTACTGCTTTTTTTAAGAGCCACGAGGTAAAAACCGGGCAGTACAATGCCGAAACAATTTACACAAGCAGTACCACAACAGGCGGTATACCCAGCAAACATTACGTTAAACACCAATCCATTTACGAAACCAGTTTCCTAAAGGCATTTCACCTGTTTTATGGTTCGCCCGATCAGTATGCCATCCTGGCCCTGCTGCCCTCCTACCTGGAACGTGATGGCTCATCCCTCATTTCGATGGCCCATACGTTAATCGAAAAAAGTGGTAAACCGGAAAGTGGCTTTTACCTGAACAACCTCGGGGAACTGCAACAAACAATGTTACGCCTGCAACAACAACAAACGCCTGTGCTCTTGTTGGGAGTTACCTTTGCCCTGCTTGATTTTGCCGAACAGTTTCCCATGGATTTATCACAGAATGTAATTGTAATGGAAACAGGGGGCATGAAAGGACGCAGGAAAGAACTTATCCGGAGCGAGGTGCACGACATCCTCCTATCCCGTTTACACCTCAAACAAGTGCATTCGGAATATGGCATGACGGAGTTGTTATCCCAGGCTTATGCAGCTGATAACGGAAGATACCATTGCCCGCCCTGGATGAAGGTAAACCTTACCGACCCCAATGATCCTTTAACCCTGCTACCCGACAACAAAACCGGCCTCATCAATATAATCGACCTGGCCAATATCCACTCCTGTGCATTTATCCAAACATCCGACATCGGTAAAACGTATAATGACGGAACCTTTGAAGTGCTTGGCCGCATGGACCAGAGTGATGTACGCGGCTGCAGTTTGATGTACCTTTAGAGTCGATAGTCCGTAGATCATAGTTCATAGTTCATAGATCATAGTCCATAGATCATGGTTAGATTATCCTAACGAGTACACTTCCGTTTTTTACAGGCTGCTCCGTCCGCGCCCGCATGCTCTGCATCTAGGTTCTCCTCTCTCGCATCTCCTCTCTCACCTCTCACCTCTCACATCTCACATCAAACCTCCACTTCCAAATAGATATCAACACCCCAATCTCCCTAATTATCTAATAACCAATTCGTCATACAGGAAGTAAAAAAGCTGACATTTAATGTTAAATAATTATTTTTTTAGATTGAAGATTCGGTTAAATTTGTCCCCTATCAATTAACGTAAATCACTGATTATGACAACTCATGCGATTGCAGAAAAGCTTCTTAGCAAAGCTTCAAAAGCCTTCACTAATTTAACCCCTGAAGAACTGGTAAAACATGCTCTTGAAAACGGAGAGGGAGTAATAACCGATACGGGCGCATTAATGGCCGATACGGGAGAATTTACCGGACGTTCGCCAAAAGATAAGTTTTGTGTGGTGGATGCCAAAACCGAAAACACGGTATGGTGGGGTGAGGTTAACCAAAAATTTGATTCAGATAAATTCGGTAAATTACTGGATAAGGTCATTGCACATTTTGAAGGTAAAAAAATGTATGTACGCGATGCATACGCTTGCGCTGACCCACGTTACAGACTAAACCTTCGCGTGTTTAATGAAACAGCTTACCACAATTTATTTTGCAATAACTTATTCCTGCGTCCTACGCCTGAAGAACTAACCAACTTTGAACCTGAATGGCTTATCATCAACGCACCAAGCTTTAAAGCGGTGGCTGCCGAAGATGGAACACGCCAACACAACTTTACCATTATTGATTTTACCCGTAAGATCATTTTGATTGGTGGTAGTGCCTACACCGGTGAAATGAAAAAAGGTATTTTCACGGTATTAAACTATATCCTGCCGCAAGAACGCAATACCCTTTCGATGCACTGCTCGGCCAATATTGGCAAAAAAGGTGATACTGCTATTTTCTTCGGATTATCGGGTACAGGTAAAACAACTTTATCAGCCGACCCTGAACGTAAATTAATCGGAGACGATGAGCACGGATGGGCCGAAGATTCGGTGTTTAACTTTGAAGGCGGTTGCTACGCAAAATGCGTTGACCTTACCCAAGAAAAAGAACCCCAAATTTTTAATGCCATCAAAGCAGGTGCATTATTGGAAAACACCCGTTTTATTCCGGGTACCATTACACCTGATTATGCCAACATCAGCGTAACAGAAAATACACGTGCGGCTTATCCGTTGCACCATATTGATAATATCGCAGTTCCTTCGATAGGTAAAGCTCCTGAGAATATTTTCTTCTTAACAGCTGATGCCTTCGGTGTATTGCCTCCTATTTCAAAATTGAACGTAGGACAAGCCATGTACAGTTTCATTAGCGGTTACACTGCTAAAGTTGCAGGTACCGAAGCTGGTGTTACCGAACCTCAGGCTACTTTCTCTGCTTGTTTTGGCCGCGTATTTTTGCCATTACATCCTGGTAAATATGCCGAAATGTTGGGCGAAAAGTTAAAAGCCAATCCAAACATCAACGTATGGTTAATTAACACAGGCTGGACCGGTGGTGCTTATGGTACAGGTTCGCGCATGAAATTATCGTACACACGTGCCATGATTACGGCTGCGTTAAATGGTGAATTAAACAATGTAGGCTACGAAGCACATCCTGTATTTGGCTACATGATGCCAACCAGCTGCCCGAATGCTCCCGCTGAATTATTGAACCCGCGCAATACATGGGCTGATAAATCGGCATACGATGCACAGGCAAACAAATTGGCAAACATGTTTGTGAAAAACTTTGAACAATACGCTGCCGGTGTAAGCAAAGAAATTTTAGATGCTGCACCCAAAGCAACTCAAAACGCGTAAGCATTTTTGAATATCCTTATTTGAAACGGCTGCCCGAAAGGGTGGCCGTTTTTGTTTTATGGAATTACCAGTATATTTATGGAAAAATATAACGATACTCTATAGCGCATATCATACCGAATCGGGTGTATAGGCGATAAAAAGTAGCGCATATATAGAAGTTATATGCAAGGCTAAAAAGGAACTACTATGAAAATAAATGCTCTAAAAAAAATACTCTTATTGTTTGTATTCTCTATTAATTTATGTGGAATCACGTTTGGTCAATGCGACAGTTTGATCAAGACAAAGTACGATAAATTTACCCAAAGGAGTGAAATTACTTGGATGGCACCCTTAGTATTGCAATATCGAAGTCCGCTTCATGAAGTTCAATTCAAACTTCAGCCAAACAAGAATACTAAACTGGATGCTAGAATTGATTTAGATATAAAAAATTTGGGGAGAGAACTGCTTTTTTTGAACACGCGTTTCTCAATAACATTTCTTTTCGACAATAACTCCATGATAACAGTATATTATGATGCACCCTCAGGTATTGAGACTTACATTAAACAAGGTGAATCAAACTCGATCGATTTAACAGTTCTACCATGGGGACCGCCTTATGTTACCGGTACTCAAAGAAATGATGAAATCAATAAGTATTATGAGCTTATGAATTCAAGAAGCATAACAGCTATTAGATTAAAAGGGATCTCTATGGCTGACAAGATAGATATCGACTTAACTGTTCAACAGCAATCATATTTTCGCACCATTTATGGGTGTATTTTGAAAAATTAAGTCTGCTAATCAGTTACATTTCTCAATCCTCAAGTTCTCTAAATAGTCTATACAATGATATTCAAATCTTTGGGAATCTTTAACTTCGTAAACACCTAGCACTTCATCCTCTTCAACCTTTTCGCCTGTTTTAATCATATCCTTAACAGTAATAATATCGGATATTTTATGTGTAGACATCGATAACTGTTGTATTCTTCGATGTTCTAATTCAGAAACGATATAAAATTTATTTACTAATGTTTTGTCTTTATAGACAAATTCATCGTGTTCTTTTTTAAAAATATTTCTTTTCATACTAAGAATTCGTTAACTCTTTGTTGGTACTAACAACTCCCGAATATCAACGTCAAGAATTTTAGCAATTTTTTTCAAATCCTTCAAATGAGGCTGAGTTTTGTTATTACACATGGCAGCAACGGCAGTAGTACTTTTATTGAGCTTTCCTGCTAGCCAGATTTGAGTTTTACCTTGAATGACTAATATTTCTTTGATTCGATTAATGCGATCCATGAACGCAAAGTAACTAAATCGACTGAAAATTATTCGGTTTGATTTACAGATATTTAACTCATACTTACACAAAAGTAAGCTATACATTTATGCATAGATTGTATTTATATAAGTAATACTTACATTTGTATATGTTATAAATACATGTATTATGGCTGAAAAAATTTCGGAACAAAAACTCATTTTGTCTCTGATTAAGGACGATTTGATCAATTCCCGACTTGTAAATGGACTTAATGCTATTGGACTTTCCGCTGACGATTACCTGTTGCATTTAAGCGATACCATTTTTAAACTGATGGGATTTGAAGACAATGAACACAATGAAGAAATCTATGAACATTATCTCGACCTGACCAAAAAGGCCGTTGACATTGACCTAACAATATCACACGCACCATTGGACGACTTGGCTCTCGAAATCTACATTGACTTAGCTTCAAGACGAAAGCAAAAACAAACTTGACACATTACTCAAAATTCAAACGCTCTCTAGACATTTTTGTACGCTGACACCCTTTCGTCCGGAAATAGCCCAGCATATAACAGCGCACTCGCTCAATTGCCGTTAAATCGCTGTGTTCGGCTTTCTTTTACGCTTTTATTATTATACTTGTCTGACAATTTATCGTTCCGCATTCGGCAACTAAGCAAGTGCGCAAAACGTTAGCAGTAATTTATGAAAATCTTCGTAATGACATTTTTAATTTTGAATATTTATCTTTCATCAGCTCAGACGAAGGTAGACACTCTTGTTATAGGAAACTTTAAATTAAGCTTAAAGCATTCCGAGACCTTTTATGACGTTTCTCAACGAGAACCTGTAATACTGCCTTCAGAATATGAAAGAGAAGAAGACGAGGTTGTTAGTAATTTTTCTGACTCCTTAGTTAGTTATAATTTTCATGACACCTCAGTTAGTGCTAATTATTATGACTCCCTAGAATATATAATTATCCAAGATTTCGCAAGCATAATCACTGGCGTAAGAACTATTGACTCAAATAAGTACCGAGAACTTAAAATAAGCAAGAACTGTGACACCATCGAATTAAAAAAGACCACAAATATCATCCCCTTCATTAAAGTCAAGGACAAGCAATATTTTTTGTGTGGGATTGAAATGTATCGTATTAGGAATAATACCTTGACTAAATATAATATTCAGGCAACATCCGATCCACTTGAATTGGACTTTTCACCTGAATTGGTCTTTTCACCCGAAAATTATAAGAGTACAAAGACTGACATAAGTAACGATGTATTCATTCTAACTGGACTTTATTATAGAAAAGGTGACACGACATATTATCTAGACCGGACATTGCTACTTAAAAAAGAATAAACTACTGCTAACATCACCCAAAAGGTATTGCCGAGTTCGTTGTATTTGGGCTTTTCGTTTCCGTAATTTTCTTATCTTAGCTTGACTATTAAACGCTTCGCAGTCGGCAACAGCTCTTGGCTGCGTAACGTTAGTGGCAAGCGTAACAGGCGACCCAGTAATAAATTAAAGCACATAAAATGACAATAACAATTTTAGACGACTACCAAAATATTATTAAAGAATTAGATTGTTTTGCGACATTAAAAAATCAAAAAGTACAAGTAATAAATAGTACGGAAAAAGACGCAAATAAATTAGCACAAAAATTACGAGATACAAACGTTCTTGTTTTGACAAGGGAGAGAACAGAAGTTAACGAATCACTTCTTTCCTTACTACCAAACCTTAAATTAATAAGTCAGACTGGCAAAATTTCAAATCACTTAAATTTGGCGGACTGCACAAAATATAAAATTGCAGTTGCTGAAGGGATAGGCTCACCAATTGCTCCTGCAGAATTGACTTGGGCTTTACTAATGAATACAGTCAGACAAATTCCACAAGCAATCGAAGGAATGAAAAATGGTAAATGGCAAATAAATATTGGTTCAACAATTCATGGCAAGACACTTGGGATTTGGGGCTATGGTAAAATTGGGCAAAAGATTGCTCAATATGCCAAAGTCTTCGGAGCAAATGTTTTAATTTGGGGAAGTGAAGCATCAAGAGAAAAAGCAGTTGCAGATGGTTTTGAAAAGGCTGAGTCTAAAGAAATATTTTTCAAAACAGCAGACATCATAACGTTGCATCTTCGACTAAATGAAAAGACACTTGGAATAGTTAAGGAAAGTGACTTGTTATCAATGAAAGAAAATTCAGTATTAATAAACACCGCTAGAGCTGAACTTATTGAAAAAGACACGCTATTAAAATGTTTGAAAATGGGCAGACCAACATTGGCAGGACTTGACGTATATGAAGTGGAGCCTATCTACGACAAAAACTTTGAATTACTTAAATTGCCAAATGTGGTTTGTACTCCCCATTTAGGTTACGTAGAACGAAACGGTTATGAATTGTATTTTGGAAAGGCATTTGAAAACGTAATTAATTTCATTAATGGGAATCCGACTAATATTGCTAACCCAGATGTACTATGAGGAAACACCAGCCACTAACAGCACCTACCCAAAAGGCGGGGTTTCGTGTTCCAAAGACAATTTTGTGCTTAATCAGACTTTAGTTCTTCAAATCAAGTTTTGTGGTAAAAATCCCACTCTTCGGTTAGTTGCCAAACTTTGTGTGTAATGCTATTTGACTATGAGAAACTATGATTTCATTTTACCTTTAGTTTTATTAACCTTCAATTGTTTTACAGGGTTTTCACAAACAATAAAAACAATTGATAGTTTAGAAGCTCAATTTCAAACTTGTTTAGACAAGGGAGATTATATGCTAGGATGCTCCAAAAAATTTTATTCCCAAATGGATAGTTTACTGAATATTCAATACAAGAAACTCAGTTCAATATGCAACAGTGTACAGAGAGAAAATCTCAAAGACGAACAACTTGAATGGTTATCAAAGCGAGACAAACACTTTAGTCAAAATCAGAAAAAGATAAATAAAGACGCAAAAAAGGACGGCTATAATGATGGACAAGATGAAACAATGATTTTGACTGATCAGAATGCTATGTATGTTAAACAAAGAGTAATTGAACTGATTAACGCTTTTTCTGAAAATTATTCTCCTGAAAATTACAAAGTAAATCCCACAGGGTTTTATTCATTGAACAATGAAACTGAAAAGAAAGATGGTGACACTTACGGCTATTTTGGAGACATTGAAATAAAACAAATAAGTGACAATAAAATAAAAATACGCCTTTTTGTTTGCAAAGGTGCACCAAGTTATAATTCAGGAACATTAACGGACACTTTAACCATCTTGAACAACAACGCAATTTACATAACAGATGACGACCCTTCTTGTAAAATCATTTTAACTTTTTATAGACGAGGTATTATGGTTGAACAATTTGCAGAAAATCCGAATTTTGCTTGTGGTTTTGGCCATGGAGTAGACGCATATGGTTATTATAGAAAGAAATCATCCAAAATACCAACCGACAAAGAACTAAATGACGAATAAGCATTGCACACAACATCGGCCGTGCCTTCAATTGGCGCTAACATTCAGTGTTTCAACATTTCGTTTCCGTAATTTCTTTATCTTAGTAAGACAATTAAGCGTTTCGCAAGCGCCAACTGTGGCAGGCCGCAAAACGTTATGCCTAATTATAAAATGATACGTACGACACTTATATACTTCACCATTTTACTTTCTGCTTGCGGTCAGAAAAAGACATCCGAAAATAGTGTTTTGGCAAGTAATCAAGTTAAGGCTGACAGCTTAGCTATACAGTCAGACAAAAATGTAATTGAACATGTGCGCATACCTTATTTCGTTGGTGACGTTAACAATGACAATAAAGCGGACAGTGCTTATGTTATCTACGACCGTAGTGTAAGAGCCGACAGTACAATAGAAAAAGAATGTGTAAATAAAAATTGTGAGGTGACACTCAAGTTTACTGGCAACATTCCAGACCTTATTATTGAACAATCTCTTGGTATTTACATTCAAAAGACCGAAGACTTAAATAATGACAAAGCCAACGAAATAGTTTTGTTTTCAGAATGGTTTGAAGGATATTGGTATCATGTTTACGTATGGACTTTTAAAAATGGAAAGTGGAATGAGATTGCAAGAACAAAAGCATTTCTATCTGAAGACAAAGACTATAAAAACAGAATTATTAAGACCAAATCACAATTTTATTTAGTAGGTGACGACTGGGACGACAGGAAAGGCGGAGTGACAGAAAGAAGTATTAAAATAAAGATTGAAAAATAACTGGGCATAAAAGGCGTTTGGCAAAAAAGCGGGTTCAGTGCTTAAATAAAGCTATATGCTTCTTATCAAGTTCAGTGCTGGCAGACAGTTTTGTGCTTCTAAATCGCCACCTTCGCCAAGCCGGAAAACGTTAGGTATTTTAAGAAATGACAGAACCAAAATGGTAACAAGACACATTAATGTTAAAAATTGGCTGACAATCGGGACGCTTCTTCTTTTTGGGGTTGGACTTTTTATCTTGTTTGCACCACTTTTTATTTTGGGTCTTCCGTTTATTATTTGGTCTTACTTCAACAATCTTGCATTTAACAAAAAATATAAAACCTATTTGCAAACAATTAACGGAACCAATTTTTTCTGTTACACCAGCAGGACAAGCAGTAAGGACTTTATAGAAAAGAATATTATACCGACACTTATGCCAGATATTAAAGTAATCTACCTAGACGGTAAGACACCAAAGTCAGACTACGACCAAGGTTTTATGTCAAAAGCACTTTATGATGTTAAGGACAAAAAAGGGTTTCCTTATTTACTAAAAATAACCAACGGACAACTTATAGACAAATCGATTAAAAGCGATTTCTATAGTACAATGAATCAAAACAGAGACATCGAACAATTAAAGGCGAAAATTATTTCATTCTATCAGAATACTTGATATTAACAACGGTCATAACAAAAAAAACGCTGCTACACAATTGCCCTTAAATCGCTAAATTTCAGCATTTGCTAACGCATTTATTTTTATCTTAGCTGACAATTAAACATTTCGCAAGCGCCAACGAAAAAGTCAAGGAAAGTTAACTATCATGATCTCAAAAGTTATTATATTTCTAATACTGTTAATCCCAACAATCTTATTCGGACAGAGTAAAAATTGTTATGCCTATAATTTTTCAGCAAAAAAAGTTTGCACATTACGGCCTTCTAATATTATAAAGGATACCGTTATCAGCATTCTACCCAAATATTGTAATAGTCAGATTTTCGACTCTACAACAAATGGAATTTGGAAAATATACTCTCATGACACCTCAACGTTAATGGAAGTTGTGGCTATAAAAAATGGACAACGTAACGGTATTGACTTAATCTATTATAGCAACGGACAAATTGAAAAACAGTCCTATTTCCAGAAGGGACAGTTAGAAGGAAAGTACATGACCTTTTATGAAACAGGGAAAATCTGTTTTGAAGGGTATCATAAAAAAAATAAATTCACTGGCACCGAACGCAAATATTGGGACAACGGGAATTTAGCTAGCATATCAAAATTCAAAAACGGTGTTTGCCGCTGTTTCAAAGACGAAAAATATTGGGATCAAAGCGGTACGAAAATCGCTCCTGAAAAATTCCTGGAACTTTGGTATGACTGTCGCTGATATATAGAACCTCTTATAGCATACACTCAAATGCAACCCACAGGCATAAAATATGAATTTGATGCGCAGCCCTGGTTATATAACGGACCGGGTGGCTGGCATTTTATATCGATACCTTTGGACATGGCAACTGAAATCAGAACGCACCTTCAGTCGGAAGAAGAAGGCTGGGGACGCCTGAAAGCCACCGCAAAAATTGGCAACACCGAGTGGAGAACGGCCATTTGGTTCGACACCAAATTAAAGACCTATCTGTTGCCGGTAAAAGCTGAAGTGCGAAAACGGGAAAACATACAGATTGGAATATCCACAACAACAACGATTTGGGTTTGATTGAGTACCATTTCCGATAGTTCTTGACTCATGCTACTTGAATGCCATTGCCTGATAATGTCTACCCAAAAAGCCCATCCGTCACCCATACCCAATAAGGAACGATTCACAAATTAATTGTTGTTTAATTCGTTCCCTTTTTACTCATTTGTTGTAACTATATACTATTCATTTTGACAAAAACAGCGCTCCCACATTCGAAAATCAACAGGTCATTAGCTTTTGCCTTCATTTGTTGTTTATCCATTCAACTTCTTTTTGCCCAAAAAAACCCGAACACCAACAGTTTACTCTGGGAAATTTCCGGAAAAGGCATGCAAAAACCATCCTACTTGTATGGCACCATGCATGTGAGTGGCAAACTGGCGTTTAACTTAAACGACTCCTTTTTTATCGGACTCAAAAATTGTGATTTCATCGCTCTGGAACTTGATCCGGACCTGATGTTGTCGGGGTTGGTTAACTCCAAAATTTTACGCGCGGCTATGGGTGCTAATGCCTATATGCACCAGCCGGAATATGGTATTTACGAAAAGTCCTTTGCCCCAAAAGAACTCAACAATAAAAACCTGGCCAATTTCCTGGCACAACGAAATGAAATTGTTAACACCCTCTTATACCGCACCAATATCAACACCGCTAACCAGGAAGAGGATACCTATTTAGATTTATTCATTTTTCAGGCAGGCAAAAAGTTGGGCAAAAAAATAGTCGGCCTCGAAACGTTTGAAGGAACGATGGAAATGTATGCCCAGTTGCTCAAAGCCGAAAGTGAGATGGATGAAAAAGAAAAGAATAAAAATGTATACAAGGAAGGACTGTATTCATTGGAAAAACTGGAAGAGGCCTACCGCAAAGGTGATATTGTGCTGATTGATTCCATCAGCAAAAACTCTTCGAGCAAGATGAGCTATAAATACATGATTGTGGAACGAAACAAAATCATGTTTAATGGCATGGACAGCATCATCAAATCGGGAGCATCGGTATTTACAGGAGTGGGAGCAGCACATTTAGGAGGCGAAGAGGGCATTTTAAGTATGCTGAGAAAAAATGGGTACACTGTGAATCCCGTTAGCTGGAAAGCACTTAAACCCAGTAAACTCAAAAACCAGATTGAAAAAATTGTGGTAACCACACCCTTGCGTACCCAATACAGCACCGACTCCTCTTTTTCGGTGGAAGCACCGGGCGTGATCCAATCATTGCACCATGTGGGCCAGGACGATGTATACCTGACCACGGATATGACCAATGGAAGTTACTATATGGTGTCGGGTATAAGCCACAACGGATTTGTAAACAAACACGATAAAAAATACTGGGCCCAAAAAGTAGATAGTTTACTGTATGAAAACATTGATGGTACCATTACCAAAAAAGAGGAAAGCACCACCGAAAATGGCGATATCTGTTTTATGGTTACCAGCAAAACAAGGCGAAGTGATATTGAACGGTATAAAATCATCATTACCCCGTTTAACCTATTTGTATTTAAAGTTGCGGGCCGCGGTTCGTATGCCAATGGCAAAGAAGCGAGCCAGTTTTTACATTCTGCCAAACTTTATCCCAAAGCCTACGAACGCCATGCAGAGGCTGAGTTTACATACCAGTTTACACAAAACAATGTGTTTATTAAAAATGGCGATCACCAAAAAGACGGAAAACATATTGCCGTTAGCGATGACGGAACAAAATTTAACATGCTGATGGTTGTGCCCAGCAGCGAAACAAGGTATATTGAACAAGACACCTTTGAGCTGAACTAC
>JAULBW010010787.1:0-11792 GCA_032358265.1 Vaucheria bursata
GTATATTAATAATATTTTTGTTCCTTGTATTATCCGGTCTTCGATTATATATATCGATTATTCATTGGTCCTGACATAACCCTACTGGCATCTGTGCAGCCAATTTACTTAGAATGTCATAAATGAGAACTAACCACAGCTATAAGGCTAGAATTAATCTCTAAGGGAGTTAATTCCTAAAATCACCCCACCTCATCAATTCAGTCTTATAGAAAAAGTATTTAATCCATACTTGCAAAGTGTGCAATTGTATGTCGAACTCATTCGTACACCTTATCTATTTCAAGTTATACTCAGATATCTTGCAATTACTTCAATAATTGAAGCTGTACTCTGATCAGCTTCCACGGGCATCTGAGAGTTCTTGCTGCGAAAAGCTTGCATCTAGTAAATTACCTTGGTGCAACTTGCATAAAAGACTGGTTCACTGAGTTGTCTTTGTTCGCACCAGCAGCTGGGTATTGAGACGGATAATTTGAAACATGGCTACTCCAAAAATTTTAACAAACTGGTTATTATTAACCATATTAACATTATTTTATAACAATAATTTGTAATACCAAAAGATAGCCATAACTTGAACTTAAGAGGAACCGTTTAACAATGCTCATCGAGCAATCCATCTCGATTACCTTTTAAAGTTAACATGCAGTGACTCATTGATCACGAAGTACACGAAGCTTATCAGAGGAAAATATCAGCTTTCAAATGTTCGATAGGGTCGTGATTTGATATGTGCGCAGAACTTACATCCCGAATGAAAATTTCACAGTCTGTTACAATTAGATATCGAAATCCAGGATTATTGCACCTAATTTGTTGAACATTTTACAGATCAATTAGAAGTTTAAGCCTTATTATTGATGGTATTTGGAGTCCAATTTAGTCCTAAAAATTAGTTTGAAAGCATACAATGTACGCTTATCTTTCGAAAAAGATTGCGATCCCGAAAGCAACACAACTAAGCAGCCTATCATGGAATCACGCTGAAGGATGGATTGCATGTGGAGGTGAAAATGGTCTCTTAAAGATTTTAAAGCTCAGTAGTACATTGTTAAATTCTGATTCTCAGGTATCGAAAAAATCCAATAGAAGTGCATGAAAATTATTTTAATTCTTCATTCTCTTTGTTACGAGCATCGAAACTTTCCACTTTATCAACTATGCTTAACTATAGGTTTGAAATCAATTCCATATCCGAGATCTTTCGTAATATTAAGAAAAACTCAATTTTCATGAAAAAATTATATTTTATATTCCGAAATCAAATTTCAATTACGAGGGAAAGAGAATATTGTTCGAAAATTGACTGCTCCGACTCAATTTAAATCTAGTTTTGTTTATTAGTTTTTGGATTCCAAAACACTGATAAGAAAACCTGGGATACTTCTTAGTTTCTTGTTAGATAGTAATAGCTGCTAAATATAATTTTTAAGTATTATAGGTAAACTTTCTAATTGATATTCAGTGGGATTGTTTTCGATTTTAATTTCCTTAACTAAACATTCTTGTTTCAAAGTTTGAATGGAATTTGCTCCATACATATATTGATACAAATGTAGAAGGATTTTCTGTATTAGTATTATTTCAATCGGCGAAAGGTCAGGCAAGTGAAAAAATGTTGCTGTGACAGCAGTTTTAGAGTTCACAGAAAAGTTTTTTTGTGAAATAATTAATGTTATCAATTTGTCATACAACAAGAGTTAAGTCAAATAATGTTGTCTAATATTGGCGATGAGTGAGCAGGGAGATTACTAATATGCATATGTACGTTTTCAATGAAAATTATTCCATGTATAACAAAATGAATGTAATAAGTTCAAAATCATCAACTGCTTATACTATTTGTGCAAATGATATTCCGCAGAGTAAATCTCAAAGCAGTGATTTAAGCATGAACCAAACATTAGAAGGTCATAGAAAAAAAGTCATATGCACTGTTTGGAATGAAGCTTACAGTAAACTGACAACCAGCGATGAAAATGGCCTTATCATTGTGTGGATGCTTCACAATAACATGTGGTTTGAAGAAATGATAAACGATCGTGGAAAGAGCTATGTAGCTGATATGAAGTGGAGCAGTGATGGTGAAAAAATTTGTATTGCTTATAAGGATGGAGCAGTTATTTTAGGTTCGTTCAAAATATTTCATGTTTTTTGCTGAAATTCATTAAATATTTTAAATTTGTATACTTTGAGCCTGTAGGCAACTTTAACTGCAGAAAATCTAAACCTAACTCAAGTAAACCCATACGGAGATTTATGAATGATTTTATTTTTTAAATTAAAAGTGGACTAAGTGCAGTATAAAAGAGTATTAAAAACATACATATAAATTTACAATGTTGAATTTTTGCTATCTATCTTGCCTAGAAACTTTAGACCACCAAATCACTTTGTTGGATTCAAAATACAAACAAGAATTTGAATACAATATATATCAGCCATTATTCATTATAAGCAAGAATTTGTTAAAAGTGAATATTTGCTATACCTGAAGTTTACTTAATTTTGTACGTGTAGGAAGTGTGGATGGTAATCGGTTATGGGGTAAAGACCTCCATGAAGAGCTGAAATTTGTTCAATGGAACCCAAATGATCAGTATATACTATTTGTCACATCAACTGGCCAAATTCATGTATACAATCTTGAAGGAAACTTTGTTAAGCAAATGCATATACCATCTTTAGTCATTTCTGATGATAAGACGGACCAGAAAAAGAACTATTTTGAATCACAATATAATTCTTCGGTGAATTCAATTGGCTGGCATAATGGAAGGGAAAGCTTTCTTGCAATTGCTTTTGCAAATCAGACAGTTCAAATATTTCGATCTGTCGATGATTTGAATCCAGTAGTTATTTACACAGACATACATATCAATGTTCTGAAATGGAACGCTTCAGGTTCAATTCTCGCTGTTGGAGGAAGTTTGAAGTCAGACTCGGAAAATGCAAAAGTACTCTGTATTGTCTATTTTTACTCTCCTTTTGGCGTACTACTGTTCAAGCTAAGAGTGCCGGGTTCGGACATATGTACCATTGATTTTGAGGGAAATAACTCGCGACTCACTCTGGCCGTCGAATCGTTCATTTACTTTGCAAATATATGTTATAATTATACATATGGGTATCTAGCAAATGCAAATACTCTAATACATACCTACCCAAAACTCTCCGGTTTCGATGAAACTTCAGTTTATTTTTGGAATTTGGAAACTTGTGCAATTCAGATTTCAACAGTTCACAGCTTAAAAACCTTAAGTACATGCGGAGAACTCATTTTATTCGTCACTGGGGACAAAAATGAACCAATGAAATATCACGAATTGACAGTTTGTGATGCAATTGGTTGTACTATAGATATGAAGCGCATCAATTTTATGCCTACTTTTGTCGCAATGACAAATGCGTATGTAATAATTTCTAATGAAAAAGTTATTTATATATGGCAGTATCGGTTGCCAGTGCCTAATTCAAGCTCACTAATAGGTTTAAATCCGGACCCGATTATAGCGTCGGTATTGAAAAAAATCTCTCGAAATAGTTCAAAAGAAAGAATTTTAGACCCCTCAAAAGCATTATTAAATTCGAACGATTTCATCATTCCATTTAAATCGTATGATGCTTCTGAATTTGAAGAGACTCCGCACAATCCAATCATATGCTTGGATGCAAATGATGCAACATTATTGGTCGGATTTAAAAATGGGACTTTCCATAAGTATTCTTTTCCTACCTTATCGCTCGAAAGTCATTTTTCAGTTAACTCTGTTCCAGTTCAGATTCATCTAAATTGTAATGGAACTTTGGTTAGTATTATAGACAAGAATGGAATTTTAAATGTAATCGATCCAGCCAATCAGGAAGGTCAGATTATGGAAAAAGTATCCAATGAAAAAAGTACCTTGGGGGGATTTCCAAATTGGAACTCATTTGAGAGAAAGGTGAAATACTGAAATTTTTCATCTGTCAAAAAAATAGTTTTTCATGCCTTTTTCTACTAAAAACTGTCCTTTTATTTTGATTAGGTGGTTTAATTCTTTTGAACTTGTATACTTGTATGTATTTGAAGTATATTTGCTTTATCCAAACTTACTATACAATGACATATTGTCAATGAAGTTTTTCAGCAAGAAAAAGTTTTTGTAGCTATTAAATGATCTTTTTACTTGTTTTCTAAACTTTTTGTAACAATTTTTTTGAGCTTAAGAATAAAACTTAGCAGCAATATAATTATTTATTACTTAGAATATCATTCTTTGTTCAAATATGCAATAAAATTTGGTTATAGCAAATTCATTTTTTACGAATTTTAGTCTGTAGCAAATAAATGAAAATGTCATTGTTCCGAGTTCTGCTTCAGATATTTGGACACTATGAAATAGTTATGTGGTATTGACAGATTCATGCTATATCTTAAGTTCACCGCTACAGACAGCAATCTCAATAAAAACCGAGATACCAAAGATACCAGTTGAATTATCGGTTTCCACTGTATATTTTGCAGTTCTCAGTCACCTCAACATGCATATTTATTCTTTTTCTATATACTTTTTACTAGGATGTATGGGATATGAAATGGTCTATTGATAATCCACAAAAATTTGCAATTATGGAAAAAAATCGCCTAGTAATTTTTCACGGAACAAAAAATCAAGAGCCGATCGTAACAAACGGCTACATTTGTGAATTTGCTGATGATCGAGTAAAGCTGGCTAATCTCGACCAAATCCGATTATCTCCCAATACCTATGACGCAGACTATATTTTGAACTTTGAAACGATCGAGCTGATTGAAGTTCAGAGGATTATAGCTGAATTTGGAGTTGAATCAGCTTATTCGAAGGCCGATTCGGCGGGAAAAAAGACTCACGATAGTATATATCGTATTATTGCAGAATTTTCTTTGAAAATTCTTGATGTAGCTACAGCCGAAAAATGCTTCATCAAAATTTCAGACTACAATGGTATACAATTTTTGAAAAAGTTACAAAATATGGATGGTCGAACAAAAAAATTGGCTGCCATTCACGGGTATTTGAAAAATTTTGACCAATCAGAATTGCTTTATAAAGAAATAGACAGATATGATCTTGCTGTTGATATGCGTATGAACCTTGGAGACTACATAAAAATTGAAAAAATTGTTCGAAAAACTGGCAATGATAGTCAGTTAACTGACATTCAAAATCAAATCGGAAGCTATTTCTATTCAGAGCAAAATTGGGATAAAGCGACCCAGTACTTTGAACAGACTGGGAACATTGAAAAACTATCAGAATGTTATTTGAAAACTGGCAGTTATTCAAACTTGAGAAAGTTGATTTTGAATCTTTCTGAAGATTCAACGTCAAATTGTGAGCTTTTAGTTAAGATTGGATCGAGTTTATGTGATTTTGGCCAAACAGATTTGGCAGTTGATGCTTTTGTGAAGGCAGGAAAAATCAAAGAAGCAATTGACTCTGCTGTGCTGGTGCATAGGTACGTATTTATACATGCCTTATATATATACTATAAAAAAGTATGCATATATTTATATGCTTTCTGATAAAATTGCACTTTTTCACTGAGTAGTATGTATGCATGTATAAATTTATATATATATTTAGAGACATTTACATTGCAGTGAATTTTAGTATAATGTATGCATTTATATCTGCAAATATTTGTATACCTACTAAAAAATTTGTAGTAAAGACACATGAAGGAAAAAAAACAATCAAAATGCCTGCTGAGCTAAATATTGTTTGTAAGATAATAGTTTTTTTCATTTTTTACCTACTTTACTTGGAAGTTTTGGATAACACGAGCAGACTCTAAGATGGAGAGTTAGCTCTTACAACTATTATTGAATATTAAGTTTTCAACGTTGAGAACACTGAACTTGAAAGTACGTTAATATATAACCTTTATTTTTTTTTAATCCACTTAGAACAATTTTCAATTAGTATCATTTAATGCTTATATGAAAAGATAACCATGTTCAACTGTCTTTCAAAGATGGGATATTGCAGTTGAACTGGGTGAAAAATACGATTTTCCTCAAATAGAAGGATTAATTGCAAAACACGTTGCAATCCTATTAGCCAAAGGAAAGAAACTTGATGCAGCTGAACTCTATCGAAAGGCTAATAAAGCTTCTGATGCTGCAATTCTATTGGCTGAGCTTGCTGAAGAATCGAATTTTAATCCAATTTTGGCTAAGAAATTTCATATTTTAGCTGCACTTGAAGTTGAGCGTCATAGAAAGAGGGTTATTGGGGTTATAAATTGTTCTAGAACAAATATGTACGTAACTGCTGCGACGTCTAAACTCGAAGGAAACTTCAGCACGAGAACTAACAAAGGTGAATTTATACATTAAATTTTTGTCTGTATGTTTTTGGTTGCATATGTACACACTTTGGTTGAAATAACGAAACTATCGGGACTACCAAAAATATTCGTTATGCCTGAAAGTTGAAACTGAATTTGGCGCAAATTGACTTTTTTTATCTATAAGAGAAAATTTATCGATAGTGAACTTATAATACTCCGTGCTTACTGCAGATAATCATTCAAAATTTCCCGGTGTTATACTAATACAGTTAAAAGTATGAAAAGGCCACTAAATGTAACCTTTCAAAAACTATTATGATTTTATTTTTTTAGAAAAATGAATTCTTTTGGAGCAGAAAAGCCATTAAAGCGTGTGTTTGCTCTTTCAGAACTTCAATCTTTTTGTGGCAGATTTATTATTCTTTAAATGCTGCTTTTTAGTAGCATATTCGATACTAGCACTCTTTTGTTTGTCTATACGTACCCTCCCATAACCATAGTTAAAATTATTTTATTCCATTAAGAATCTCATTTTTATAGATTTTGCAATGATAAGTGTACCATGGAGTAATACATGCCTACATGTATTCTACAATTTTTTCATTTATTAAACTATTTCATTCTTGCCAGATGTGGCAACATTAACGGCAGCAACAATGAATACCCTGATGGGCACTTCCTTGAATACGGGGGAAAAACAGAACAATAATAAAAATAGAGTACTTGATAATGCTTGGAGAGGTGCTGAAGCTTACCATTACTACATACTTGCTCATAAACAGTTATACAGGTAAATTTCAAGCTTACGTTCATTCTTGCAATGTAATTGATACATTTCAGATTTTTGAATTTGCATCATTTGAATATATTTGATGCTTTTATTGATTTTCAAATACAAAACTCAGTTTAAATATGTCTGATACGTATGAGGTTTTTGAGTTTTCAATTTTACGCTGCCACATTATCAGCATCCTGCTAAATTAGGGCTTCAGTTTTTTTGTAGAGATTTATTGATTTTAAGCACTTTCTGCCTCTTCCTTGCTATAGTAAAGTAGATGTATCTAATTTTAGTATAAATTTATAAAATGAGATCTTCAAATCGAACATGCATATATATCATATCATGTAAAGAGGGCAGAAAATTATTTATCCATGTATGCATAATTTTAATGTATCGGCTTTGTATGGCTACATGCATACAACATTTACATAAAAGCATAGTACTTTCTGTTGTTTTATTTTTTCAGTATTCTAGGATATGATGGAATATATTTATTGTACTGAACGTAAGATTTAATTACAAATTTTTACATGTAACAAATGAACTGAAATTCCTAGTTATATCAAATTATGCATCAGATCTTTGGATATCATTGAATTTATTGGCGGTCACGATATATTTTGTACATCTCAACTGTAAAAAAGTTGAATTTTACATGTTGCTTTTGAATAAATTACGTTAAATAAAATAATTGTTCTCAGAACAATATTCTTCTTGAGATATGTATTTTGATTGGTCATGAAGACTTTAGCGTGCGGCCTAAGTTACAGATGGTTACATTGAATCAAATAAGTAAAACGTTGGATAAGCAAATTCACTTTCAAGAACTTTTTCAGCTTCAAACAAATAAATTAAAAAGTTTTGTGTCCAAATTCAGCTTTAGATTTTAGGACAAAAAATTCATCTAGTGGTCCTGATAAATTTGTTGTATCGGAAGTCTATTGTTAATATGTAATATTGTCATTTTTAAAGTATCGATTATTCTATTATTTGATCTCGTACATCTATAGTGGAAATGCAGAATTAGCTATGAACACTGCAATTCGTTGCTGTGAATACGAAGACATACTCGATCATTTCCGAATATATGCGTTGATAGTCGTTTGTTCATATTATGCTCGATATTTCAATGTGTGCAGTCAAGCTTTTGTGAAACTTGAAACTCGCGAACAAACCCAAGGTGCAAACATTTTTGGGTCATTTTTTAGTATTTCATACATGCCATTATCAGAATTTTAAATTTTTTGATACATATTACTTTCATAATATATATAAGCAATTTCAGTTAGTTTACTCTAATCTTTTATGGAGAACCTCTCTAATTGCATAAATATACATGGCGATTTTGGACAATCAATTTTTAAATCTGACACAATTTCATAATATATTTTTTATTTGTTGATACAATTTGAAATTTTTTTCATTAATTTGTTCTCTAATTATATATACATATATGTTTTGTACATTGTCTTCCCTTTATCACCATTGATGATATTTACCAAGAACTGTCAAGTATTTTATTACCTATGTGAAATTTGAATTTTACAAATAATTTTACCCTGTATCTGTGAAACATTTTTTTAATTGTTTTCATAGATGATATAAGTTTTGTCCAGATTTACGTAATTGAAGAATTTTAGTTTAAATATGTAGGATTTTTGTAAAATTTAGTAAATTTCTAAAATATTGATAACATTTTTAAAAAATTCATTCATTGATGCTATAACTCATGACAAGACTCAGTCACTGAAAAAATTTGCAAAATCTCATAGATTTTTTGTGAGATTTGGAAATTTCCACTATGCAACTGATATTCTATAAGTTGGTGGTCCATTAATTGATTTATCCTGTTATTTGATTGCTTACTACTCCACTGACTCCCTTTGTTAGGATTTACTAATGTCTCAAATCCGAAATATTCGATTTTAGCTGATATTTTTCATTTTACCGGCGGTACCATTTTATAAAATATCAACTGCATAATTAATTTCTGTAAAAATATTTTCATAGATGCTACAATGCTTGACGAAATTCAAACCCTGGCAATAAACCTATTTTCGAAGCATGATCCAACGGATCCTGAACTGTTACCTGAACCGCTGCAAAACTGCTTAGAAAATGGGGCCGCATATCAAGCCAGCACTGTTTCTGGAAGGCTTATCTTGGCTAAAGCCGGTGGTGTTATTCAGTGTAAAACATGCAGACATTTTGCGTATGAGATAGAGCTGCAAGAAATCGTGTATTGCCCTTTATGTCATTCGAGTACACTGTAAAATTAAGGTGTACTAAAAACTGAAGGGGGGGGGGAATTATAAGAAATTTGAAGAATAATCATTAAAAAGTTAAAATTTGATTATGCACTGTTTACATTCATCTTCAGATATAATTAATTTACTTTCAGTGAACTTTTGTTTATAATAAGTAAGCAAATCATGAGATCAATTGTGTCAAACACCAGCTTCAGACTTTTGGCTATAATAAACTAATTTGGTTGCCTTAGCACATGTATATTTATTAAGATTACAAGTTTCTAGTTTTTTTAGCATCCTACAAAGAGTAAGATCTTTATGCAAGCATTTGAGAAAAGAAATACTTTAAAAAGTATGTTTTGTTTTTTTAGTTTCAAACTGGAATATTTAACAGTACTGTCCATTTTATAGTTTCATTTCTATCTTTGAAAGCTAGCAGTGCATTTCAGTATGTTTTCAAAATGCCATAGCATATACTATAACCGTGTAAAAACTTTGAGCAGTCCTAAAAAAGGCAAAATTGCCGAGCACATCATGGGAAAGTTGGATAAGTAACTTAATGAGTGCTATTGTACAAAGTTTTAAAATTTGCGATATGTTTTCTTATGTAGTAAGAATTCAATTTCAGCCATTTTTCTCGAGAATCATGATTATTTCATTTTATTACTATCATATTCAAGTAAGAAATGTTCAATAAATCCTCTTGTATTTCAGATTATTCTTTTTCCAGTGTACTTTTCAAAATTGTCAAAACTAAGCATAAAACTGATGCATAACTCAAATATTAAGAACAGACAAGAAATGCAAGACAGAAAAAAATGCATGACAGTATATGTTATTAGATTAGATCATGTGATGCCAAGAGTGAACCTTGACAACATTTTACAAAAAACTATTTTTTTACTAGTCAAATCTAGTTAGAAATGAACATAATACAAAAAAACTTAAAAGGAAAATATGGTATTTTAATTCATTCCTAAC
The DNA here is from genome assembly GCA_032358265.1 of Vaucheria bursata. Classification (NCBI taxonomy): domain Eukaryota; class Xanthophyceae; order Vaucheriales; family Vaucheriaceae; genus Vaucheria; species Vaucheria bursata. Next base: position 10,333 of record JAULBW010010787.1, read on the forward strand.
AAACCTCATAAAATATTTTTCTACAGAACATATATTAAAGTGTTTCTAGAGATTGCTTCCACTAAAAGAGTGGCATGCTCTCTTTATTTTATATTTTCTGTATTGGAAGTCATATTAGGTTAGTGTTTTTTTGTTGCACAGTTTTATAACAATCCTAAGGAGCTTGAGCAGAATAGGGGAAAAATATTGTTATACCTAAAATATAGTAGCAAGAAACATGAATACATGAATAAGGGCTGACTTTCAAAAATGACAAAAACTTGAGCACATTATGTGATGACTTTTAAGTTCAACAAGAGTTTATTTTCCCAGAAAAGCTATGAATCAGATAATTTCCTAGAGATTAAGTGATGAAGACATGTAAATGACAAAACTTTAATGGTTCAGAAAACTACTATACCCTTTTTTTGCTTACAAAATGGATTCTTTGCTCTGCGTACTCATTCTGGACTTTTCCAAACGATGCTAGATTAATGTCATTTTTTCTGTTTTGCTAAAAATTTCCAAAGCTGAACTCTTTCAATTTATATATACTTCTATAGCAAATAATAAAATCTTTGCATTCTAGAATAAGAGTTTAGTAGCATGAGATTTTGATTTTTTATACTGAATCTAATACAACTGCATCCAATTGTGTAAACCGATTGATTACTATTTCTTGTTGATAAATATTCCTTACCAGATCATCCAAACTATAGTTACCAGCTTTTAGAATGAAAACAGTTGACTTACAGTTCACAGTTTACACAGGTAATAATCCATAAAAAGATAGTAAAACATGAAGTAGATCACTAAAATATGGCATTCCAAGGTTCAGTATGAACATGTTCAAATGCAGGTTGCAGCTCATAAATTGAGCACACTAAAGAAAAAAAATACCTTATACTCCTGTACTGTAATTAGCACTCCACTTCATATATATATATTACACTGGATTATATTGATACTAACTAATTGACTATTGACAAGCAATTTCTCAGATACTATTGAAAAACAGCAATGAAAAATGGTCAAGCAATCAAGTTTAAATTGAATAACTAAAGCATAAACCTGTATCAACTATTTTGGTTCTGTAATATACAAACCATACAAACTCTATCATTGGACTCACTTGAGTAACAATGAAACAATATTGTCTTTCTTTCTTTCATGTTCTTAACACTGCACGATGTTCTTAATTCTCTGCCATATATTCTGAGTACTGAATGAAATCAGTTTCCCATAGAAAATTCAAAAGGACTTGCAATGTTGATTGGTTTCAGTTACTTTCAATTTGTCACCAACTTGAGTTGTAGCAATTTTTGTTACAACTCTAGCTTGTTTTAATTCAACCAGTTCTGCATGCATATTTTGATCACTCACTTTGGTATACCAATTCTGTTTAATATTGATAGACAGACATGAAGATACAATTTCTAAACTCCTTAAAACCTATGTAAAATTACAATTGAAGGATAAAA
>JAULBW010010798.1:0-11792 GCA_032358265.1 Vaucheria bursata
AAAGGTTTAGAAAAATCAATTATTATTTGTTTATTATTATTATCTGTTATTGTTAATTGTTCGGTGCCATTAACTAATTTACATATATTTTTAAATAATTTCTCTGTAACATCAATCCAATAATTATAATTATTATAAGCAACATAAGCTTCTAATGATGTAAATTCAGGATTATGAGTATTATCTATACCTTCATTACGAAATATTTTACCAATTTCATATACACGATTGGATACACCAGATATTATTAATTGTTTTAAAAATAATTCAGGTGCTATTCGTAAATATAATGGTAAGTTATGTCCTGTTGCATTACCATTTGTTTCAAATGGTCTAGCTAATGCTCCACTATAATTAGGCCAAATTATGGGAGTTTCTACTTCTAAATATGAATTGGAGTTGAAAAATTCACGTATATAATTTATAATCTTTGTACGTGTATGGTATACAGATATTTGATTACGATTAACTAACATATCTAAATATTTTTGTCTGTATCTTATTTCTGCATTTGTTAATTTTGATGGAATTTCCTGTAAACAAGGAGTTAATAATTCAATTTTTGTAGGAACTATACTTAATTCTCCTGTATTTGAACAACCAGGAAATCCAGTGATACCTATAATATCTCCTGGTTTAATGTATTTATTAATTGAAAAATCTAAATTATTATCGTATGAGCGTTGACTTGCCAATACTTGTAGTTCGGTTGTACCTTCAATTATAGTGTAAAATATTAGCTTATTGGATGCATCTCTTTTTGATAATATACGAGCAGCCATATTAATTTTATGTTCAGGTTTTCGATCTCCTGCTTTTAAATTACTAAATTCATTAATAAATTGCGCAATTGAATGAGTTACTGGGAAATTGTTAGGATAATTAGCTGAATCAAATGAATATTTTGTGGATAATATATTTACATCATTTTCACGATGCTGTTTGTGATTTACTGTTGGAGTCTTTAAAGTGGTTGTAGATTTAGAATTAACATTTGCAATATTAGCATTAGTAGCGGATTTCGTCGAAAATTTATTCAAGTATTGAATGTGAGGTATTATGCGTAATAATTGATTATAACTGGTGATTTTTTTACAGTAGGCAGTTAGATGCGTATTAAATGCATGTCTAGCATTATTATTGTAACAGTAACGAGGAAATTGTAGCATTATTGCTACAGAATTGTAGGAAACAACACCAATAAAATGTTGTGTGTTTTTTGTTCGAATTTTTCCTTGTGATTTCAAGTTTCGCGTTGAAAAATTTTCATAATTTCATTACATTTCAATTGTACAATAATAAATAATAATAGTACATAGATGATGCAATAAAACTCGATTAATAATATATCAAGCATGTCATTTGATAGTCATGTTGATAGTTTATTATCAGCATATAAACATCAACAAGATGAAAATAAAAAATTAAAAACCGAGAATGCTGAATTAAAATTAAAAATAGCTCAATTAGAACTGCAAATCATTAATAATACTAGTGCAAGTAGTAGTAATAATGCTAATAATTCTATTAATAGGAATACCAAAGATAATAGTGTAATAAAATCAGATAGTAAAACTTTAGCATCTACTCCTAATGCATTTAATATTATATTTGATGATGAAAACAATAATGAGCAATTGAAACCGCTAAACAAATCTAATAGTAAAACTCAAACAAATAATGTAAATACTAACAATAATGCTGGTAGAGTGACTAGGTCTTTATCAAATAAAATGTCACAACAACCACAACAATCTGACAGTAAACAAATGAATAATAATAAACCTTTGATAGATGAAGATGGATTTGAGTATGTATCACATTCGCCTCCTTTACAATTACAAAGACACCAATCTGATATTGTCATGTCACCTGTACATTCTACTAATACTCATACGCATCATGTCAATAATAATGGTAACGATCATTCTCAAACCTCGCGTGCAACTCGATCGAACTCGAAATTAAATAATAATACAAACAATCACAATAACAACAATGATGCTGATAATGCTAATTCTACCAGCACGTTACAACTAAAGAAATCTCCAGATATCGTAATTGATAATAATTCACCAAATGTAAACCCTGGAACCGTTACAGCATTAGCTCAACAAAGCCCTGTATCAACTCCAAATACTGACTATAACAATAATAATAATACTAATGCAAATAAAGCTCAATCTTTAACTGAGGCTGACAAATTACTGGCACAAATGGATAATAATCCATCGCAACTTGCAGGCTCTAAACGCAAAACTAGTCTTACTAATTCCCAAACCAATAACAAAAAAGCGAAAGCAAATACTAACAATAGCAACAACAGTAATTCTGGTCCGAGTCAAAGTAAGCGTATAACTCGTAATAACTCAGTAGCATCACAAATATCTATTACATCAACACCACCAGATAATAACAATAATAACAATAATAATACTGAATATATATTAGATGCAAATGAAGTAAATAAATTGTTAAGCGATGTTCGTTTAGATAAAAAACGTGGTAATGAAGAATTTCAATCAAAAGAATATGCTAGTGCATTAATTTATTATGATGCAGCTGTTAAAAATATATTAGATTTATTAAATAAGCATAATATACAAATTCCTAATATCACCAATAATAGTTCTACCGTTATTCAACACGATCCATTAAATGAAAAACTAATATTTGAGTTATTAAATGAATTAAGTTCTGTTTATGCTAATAGAGCTACTGTTTGTGGGAAAAGAAATGATTATATACAAGCACATAATGATGTACAGCGTGTAATATTATTAAAAAGCGATTGGTATAAAGGTTATTCAATACAAGGATCATTATATTATCAACAACAAAATTATATTCAATCAAAAATTGCATTTGAAAAAGCGTTAGCATGTGATATGAATAATACTGAAAGAAATAAAATTATGACTAGGTTACAAACTGTCAAACAAGTTTTGAATAAGCAAAACAATAACAATACCGGAAATAACAACTTTACTAATAATAATAACAATGTAACAACGCCAATGAAATTTAATAGTCCTCTCACTAGTCCAGCAAAAGCTACAGAGAAAGTGTCCTATAGCAATAGTAGCAATGATAAGAAAACGAATAATAATTTATTAACTGTATATAATTCACCAGCTAAAGCTACTAACAACACCATTAATGTGAACAAAGCTGATAAATTATCGGAACAATCAGCTGGTTCCACTTCAAGTTCAACTAAAACTATAACCAAACCAATGTTACAAAAGCAGCCTTCTAATGTATTTAATAATCCAGTTAGCTCTTTAGATATGTTTGAATTTAATAATAACAATGATAGTAATAATAATAATAAAACCAAAAATAAAAATAAAACCAAGCAGATGGATAATGATTTGGAAATGAAAAGTGATAATAAAAACGATAATATTGATAACAAAGCTAAGGATCACACTGACAATAATAACGATGATTTAGATTTAAATTTAGATCTGCCAGCCCCTGCTTCTCCCTTACCTAATAACGCAAATAATACTATAAACCGTAGTCCTATGAAAACTCCAACAACTACATTGGATAAGAACTCTGCTGTTGATACAACTCCAACTAGAAGTCGTACTCGTTTTCATCGTCATGAATATAGTAATTTACCTACAATAACAATCGAAGGTATCCGTGATTTATTAGGAGATGATACATATACAGAATCATTACAAATTTATGGTGATAAATGTGTTTGGCAAATAAAAACTAAGCGAGAAAATCATAGCGATAATAATCCAACAGTACATGCTCGTGTATTAAAAATAAAACCTACAAAAAAATTAAGAGAATCACAAGTACAAAAACATGATTGTGAAGAAATAACTATATTCTTTCAACAAAATAGAATTGTTAAATTTACTTGTACTTGTAATGAAAATATTAGTCATAATAATCCTAATAATACTATTACATCTACATCTACAGCCTCTTCTCCTATTAATTCTCCTGCTATAAGTCCATATTTATCTCCTTCAAATAATACAACTAATGCTAATTATACAATAAATAATCCATTAATAGATAAATATTTTATAAATCATATACCATGTAAACATATAGGTAGTGTATTATTAGTAGTTAAGAAAAAACAAGAAGATGAATTAAAAGAAATTAAATTAGAAAATCCTAATACAAATATTGATAATTTATTTGATACAAATCATATATTATATATTAATCCACAACGTAAATTAAATATAAATCAATTAGAAACAGAACAACAATTAAGATTAGAATATGAACAATTAACCGTAGCTAAATTACAACAAGAATTAATTGAAAATAATCAAAAAAAGACAGGAACTAAATTAGATTTAATGAATAGATGTATTGATGGTGTAATTAGAGGTGCTTTACCTAAATGTAGTAGATGTAATAGAGGTAGTATATATTATTCTAGTGGTTATTATCGTTGTAATGGTTGGTTTGATAGTACCAGTGGGAAAAAAATGAATTGTGATTTTGCTGTTCAGAATATTCATAGGAAACAATGGAAAAGATTATTTAATAACTAATGTACACAAAGTAATTTATAAAATCAATTTTGATTTACTGTTCAATATTACCTATTATTATTCTTCGCGTATACGCAGCTCAATCTGGTATTTATTAAGTCAGGCTAGTCAGCTTTTATATTAATATTTTGTTCAACAATAAATTTCGTAACTGCGCTTGTTTATTTAGATTTACATGCATAAAATATGCTATATATATGTATATCGTATTAAATTATTAATATGAGCATTAATATTAATTGAAGTTTTACATTAATGTTGCTTAAATAGCTGAATATCAACACCGCATAAATGAAAAAAAGGTAACACGCTGCCAGCGCTTGGTTAATTCGAACGAAATCAAAATAATCAATGAATGAATGACATTGAATGTGCTTACTAGTGCACGTAAAGGTAGATTGCTTACGAAAATGGATATAGAAAGTTCAGATGCAGAAAATGAAGCTAAACCTAATAAACCTAAAGAAGAAGAAGAATTTGCAACATTAAATGATGGTGTAGGCAATCTTATAAATACAATATTAGGTGCTGGTTTACTAGGTTTACCTCATGCATTTGCCGATGTTGGTTATATTCCTGGATTTATAATATTAGTATTAGCTGCTATTACTTCGTGTTGTGGATTATTATTAATAGGTATTACCGCCCGGATAGTTGTAGAGGATTTAAATGTTGAAAGAAAAACCTTAACATTTACAAATTTAATCCAAACTTATATACGTATTTGTTGTAATCGTTTTCGAATTGATTTATTACCTGATATAGCTATTTTATTAAAATGTTTTATGGTAGCTTTATCTTATTTAATTATTATAGGAGATGTATTTCAAACTGGTATTGAATCTATTGGTAATTATACACTTGATAGGAGAATTATTACATCAATAGCAATTATATTTAGTGGTTTATTAGCAGCTCGTGGGGATATGAAAAAATTAGCTAAAAGTTCTAAAGTTTCAATTATGTTTGCTTTATCTGTATTCTGTTTTATATTAATATTTGCTATGGTTCCAGATTTAAATCCCTGTCATCATTCTAATCCTAAAGATAATAGGGCTGAATGTGGAGAAGCCTCAATTGTTGAAACTAGTGGATGGAAAGGATTAAAATCTTTTTCTATATTTGTATTTGCATTTACTTGTCAGCAAGTAATGGCTCCTGTTTATTCACGAATGAATCAACCTACCGATCAACGTGTAAAAACAACAATTATACGAAGTATAGGATTTTCTTTTGTTATTTATTGTATAGCTGCATCTGTAGCTTATTGGACATTTGGTTCACAAGTGAAAAGTAATTTATTATTATCTTATCCACAAACTATTGGTGTAGGAATTGTACAATTATTAATTGGTTGTAAATTTATATTAGCCATTCCTATGCAATTAACCCCATTAGCTATTAGTATTCGTGCATTATTTCAAGCAGGCAATTGTTTTACTGTACGAATTGCAGATAGTTTTGATAATGAATTAGATTTAAATGAACAACAACGAGAATTGCGAATAAAACAATTACAATTACAACGTTTTCAAAAATTAAATCCATATATTGTACTATGTGCTAGTATTTTATTATTAATATTAGCTTTATTTATTACAGATTTAGGAACTTTATTTAGTTGTATAGGTAGTTTTTTATCTGCTACTATATCTTATATTATTCCAGCTTTATGTTATTTACATTTACCTGCTAAATATCGTACAAAATATTATGAACGTTTATCAAAGATATTATTATGTTGGAGTATTATTCCTGCATCATTATTAGCTACATATTATTTTCATTTAATTTAGATAATTTATATTATATCACAGTGTTTTTGTTTAAATTAAATTATATTAATATTCATCAATATCTTAAGGTATTAAGTTGATACCAGTACGTTATGATCATGAGTTTATTGAATAATAAACTATAATTATAATATAATGTATTTTCAAATAAGCAAATTAATGTTTGGAATAATTAACAATAAAAATACTTAACGGTAATATACTATAACGGATTAACTATCATATATACTATATACATATAAAAATATATATATAATGCTTACTCTAGATCTATATATGAATTAGACATGTTTGTAATTTTTCTTATTTAAAATTGCAGTATATATAAGTTATCGATATCGGATCATGCAGTGACCAACGTGATTAAATATAACACAATGCAATGAATTCAACAATAAATTGAATAAGTGTGTTTATATCTATATGTATGTACATTAATGCAGGTCGCTCTGAAATTATTAAATTTTATCAATTACTTGGTTTAGCCAGCTGTTCATGGTTCTTGCATATCAACATTAATAGGATTATTAATTGGTACTTTAACCATTTGCACGCAAGCTTCAGTACTTTCTTTCAATTTTAGTGCAGTTGCTAAGTTGAATTAACTAAAGGAAGAGTAAGAATTTCAGCCATCAGTGTCATTATAATCCAAGCATTCAGCAATTGCATGAAATACCACCAATTGTTATATACTTGACACTACATGCACTTGTCCAGATCCTACGTTAATTTCTCTAACATTTTTGCCTACACAGTGATAATAAACTAATGAAATTAACAAAACCAATAAAGCAACGATGAATAACACAGTAGCCAATTCCACTTGACTGTGATTCACTCCACTAGCACCATCGCTGGCCATAGTATCGTTACGTTTAGCGGTGGAGCTGGACCAGGTATTAGCGTTTCTATTATCAGTAGTACCGATACTAGCAGTACTACTGAGGGTAATCGAATTAGTAAAGGTTGGAGGGGCTAGATTCACTAGGTAAAATTTGTACTCTTTAATTATGCGTCGTCTGTTCCAAACCGTAATCGATACCGCATATATATCCAAATCATAATCCTCGTTACACTCAGTATCATCTGACACACTCCAGTACATTTCATATGGATAACTCAAACAATGTTTGTAAACGTAACATTTGATAATTTGCATATCCTCGTACGGTACCACTCTATATGCCGCATACAAAGATATGCGGTTGATATCTCCCCGAAATGTTATATTATATTCCAAGATTGAAGTTTGGATAGAAGGTGGAGACAATTGATATTGGATATTGGAATGATAAACAGGAACTAACGTAACCCTTGAATTCTGGCTTAAATCAGTAGTATAAGGAATTCCACGAGGATTTTTTAAATCATACCGATATTGTTGTAGTACAGTAGAATTATAATTTATGGTTATGATAAAATAAAGTACATTAAGTACACCAAAAGATTCACTAACGTAAATACATTGAAATTTGTTAAGGTTATCTTGATCATTGTTAGTGGTAGCATTATTTAATTGCTGATTCATCGGAACAATACTAGAACCATAATTAAAGTAAAAAAGGGTTATGTACATGTTGATGTAAGTAGTATCAGTATTATTGATGGTACCAATAATGCTTAAATTATCAGTGGCTAAACCCAATTCAACTTCATAATTATAGTTTGCACCAGGATGATTAGTAGTCACAGTGGCATCGTTAAAGGCTATTTTTACATCTATAAATGGTATATAGTTTAGTGGATTATTATTTTCATATATTATGTTATAAACATAATCCCTTATAGGATTTGGCCATCCAGGTCTATACACAATTCTAACAATAAAAAATTGCACATTTCTAATATCAATAAAACAAAATCTCGATATCGAACCAATTAGTTCAGCATCACCAAGGGTTCCATTAACAATACAATAAAATTGAAAATCCCATGCATGATTAAAAGCATTATCAATAATTACTCGAATTGCAGTAGTATGGTTAGAGGGAATAAATAATTGATAATTGTAATTATATTCATGCCAATAAGTATTGGTTGTAAGAAATTTGGAATTGTCTTGGATATTATTATCTTGGAAATATATTGAACCACATAATAGCAACTGATGATAGTGATGAAAGGATAATAACAGTACTATGAATTTCCAGCTACTCATCATTTTTAGGAACAGCGCACACCAATATCATCAATTGCTAACGTATTCCCATAACCATAACATCTCGATCTCGATGCAGGCTCATGCAGCGATGCTGGTTTCGGAAAAATTTCGTGAAACACTCTTACAGCGGCGACGGGTGCACATTTTTCTGTAGATGATGAGATGAGGTACAGTATTTATGAGGTTAACATCAACGGGCTAAATATTGGGACCAATTAAAATAATGGTGGATAAAATTAAAAAAATTCAATATCTTTAATTTAGGTACAATATGTTTAGGTATTGGAGTTTTATGCATAACAACAATTTAATAACAAAAGGTTATATGCTGACAACATTTCATGCATGATTTGGAACAAAATTTGACATTTGTTGGGTTATTTTTGGTTTAATATTTCTATTAAAATATTTGATTGATATACTATGAATATTTATATTATGTTACATAGCTAATATTCCTGCTTCTTTACATAATCCACTTAATTCTGCACCACTAAATCCAATACATAATTTACTTAATTCAATAACATTAACATCTTTATCAATACTCATATGACTTAATTCAATATTTAATATTTCTACTATTGATTTTTCATCTGGTGGAGATACATATAATATTCTATCTATTCTACCTGGTCTTAATAATGCACGATCTATTAAATCAGGTCTATTTGTAGCCGCTAATACAGTAACTTGTTTTAATGGTTGTATACCATCTAATTCAATTAATAATTGTGATAATACACGCTCACCTACTCGATCTGAATTATCTCCACTTTCACTTCTACTTGAAGCTATTGAATCTATTTCATCAAAAAATATAATACTAGGACTATTAGCTCTAGCTTTACGAAATAATTCCCGTACTGCCTTTTCACTATCTCCAACATATTTACTAAATAATTCAGGTCCTTTAACAGCTAAGAAATTTCTACTAGATTCATTTGCTAAGGCTTTAGCCATTAAGGTTTTACTGCATCCAGGTGGTCCATATAATAATATTCCTTTAGGTGGAGTAATACCTAATCTAATAAATGCTTCAGGATTTAATAATGGCCATTCCACTGCTTCTTTTAATTTTTGTTTAATATCCCATTGACCACCAATATCACTCCATTTTACTTTTGGTATATCAATTAATATTTCTCTCATTCCAGATGCACGAATTTGAGATACCGCTTTTAATAGATCAGGATAAGTTATTTTAACTTGATTTAAATCAATTTTACTATCAATAATATTATCCATATTACTATTATCCATATTATTTTGTGTAATTCTATTAATAGTATTAATAGCAGCTTCTCTACAAAGAGCTTTTAAATCAGCTCCTACATAACCATGAGTTACACTTGATATATAATTAATTTGTTCATTAGTTAATTGATGAGGCATATTAATTAATATTTTATTTAATATATCTAATCTATTAATTTGATTAGGAATAGGAATTTCAATTTCTCTATCAAATCTTCCTGGTCTTCTAATAGCTGAATCTATTGAATCGGGTCTATTTGTTGCACCAATAATAATTATTTTATTATTATTATCAATCCAATCCATTAATGTTAACATAGTAGCAATTATTCTTTTGTGTAATTCAAAGGTTATTTCTTCTAGTTTGCGCGAGTAAATGAACAATATAATTTTTTGATTGGCTAAAATATAACGAAGGAGTTGAGCAACAAATATTTCTATCGATTTCGATAATATTGAATCTAATCCAGTGTTTGCATCCGATTGCATTGATTAATGTAACTGATTTAGCTTGGTTGATCAGGTTTGATTAACTGGGTCTATAATTAACCCTTAGTTTGTGTTATACTGGGTAAAGATAGTCGAGTATAACCTGTTTGGATTGCATTATTAGTCCATATATTAGCTAGGAAATAATTGTTATTAGAATTTTCATTTTGCGAACTCATTAATACATGTTGCCCAGTAATAAAATTGATTTTATTAAGATATACAGCATTACAATGTTGGATTACATAGATAATATTCATCAGGTTTTGTAGTCAATTTTATTTGTTTCTAATAATAATATGCATACTGGTGATGTAGGAGTAATTGTATTGCCTTGCAATACTAATACTCATAATGTTCTATTGCTCACAATTATCGATACTTATAGCATCGTTAATTATTTCATTATTTGCAGATTTTTTTGAAAATTATTTTTTTTGCGCTTTGGACCAAAATAATAATACAGATATTAGTAATACTAGTAGTAGTAATTGTAATAAACATATAAGCATTTCAACTAATTCCATTAATCGCAGCAACTAGCAAGTTAAGAAAATATACATATATCAAAAAGAATATTAAATAAATGGCTAAAATAGCAAGTGATATAAAATTAGATTTTAAAGATGTATTAATTCGTCCTAAGAGATCAACATTAAAATCAAGATCTCAAGTTGATTTATGTAGAACTATTAAAATGAAAAATAGTCAAAGAGAATGGTATACATACGATTATCATTTTTAACGCATTTAACATAATAATAATTATTTTATGGTTAATACCTGGATTAACTCCAAATTGAATTCAATTCTAACCAGATTGTTACATTTAATGAATGTATTATCATAATTAGGACTGGTGTACCTATTATTGCAGCTAATATGGATACTGTAGGAACATTTGAAATGGCTAAAGAATTAGGTAAACATAAAATAATGACAGCTGTTCATAAACATTATTCACCAGAAGATTGGAAAAAATTTGCACAAGCTAATCCAGATACATTAGAATTCCTAGCAGTTAGTAGTGGAATTATTGATGATGATTGGTTAGTATTATTACAATTATATAACATTTTTGGCTATTTTGTCAGTAATCGGTACTGATCTGTTTTGGGCATTGGAAACCGGAATCATTTACTTTTGTATCAGCCTGGAACTGATTCTTTCGCTGCGCAACTTCAATACAACCAGCACAAAACACTCGATTTTGAGTATGACATGATGTATTCGAAATATCCAATATTAGCCTGTGCATAAAGCAGATTACCAATTAAAAGTTTGCAATATTAATTTGTTGGAACGCGAAACGCTCAATCTGGAACTAGACCATATAATCTGATATCACATTTTCCTTAGTTTAGTGTGAGTGCTAACAGAGATTTGTTTTGAATGCATGAATAAAATGTTACTTCGGCAACAGGAAAAATTTAACTCAAATATTGGATGAAAATAAAGTATCAACAATATGTTTAGATGTAGCAAATGGTTATAGTGAATATTTCGTTCAATTTGTTAGAAAAGTACGTGAAAAATGGCCAAATCATACAA
>JAULBW010010809.1:0-11779 GCA_032358265.1 Vaucheria bursata
GGGATTCCTCTGCATATTACTTAGCATTTGCTGCTGCTGCTGCCCTGAGTTTGACATAATCGATATCATCTTTCCTTGCGATGGCTGAAATATATGTCCAAATGTTGAGCTTAAGTCCGAATTCATGGGTTCTGATTTCACAGAGCCACCAGAGTGTTCGACCTTCACAGAGCCCCTCAAGGGTTCCATTTTTATCAAGTTCTCAGCCGATTGAGATATGGAGGACGAAATCGAGGGTATTGAAGAGGGAACATGCCCCCCAGACATTGGTATCGACTTCAGTTGAGAACATGATGTCCCGCGGGAAACAGAAGGAGAAATATGATCAGCTGCAGTAACTGCATTTAAGATAGGTTTTTCATCTATGCTTGGGGTATGGGTAGAATACTTTTGCTGCATTCCTTGCTGTTGCAACATGAGCTGAGATTGGGCATTCATGTGCTGACTATTCATTTGACCATTGATCAGGTGGGGCTGTGATACCGCAGGTTGTACCAACACAGGTTGCTGAGGTCGCACAGTTAAGTGCAAGGAAGCATCACTGGCTACATCACCCATATTTAAAGCTCCACCATGAGGGGTAGAAGTTGACATTGAAACTTGAGGTTGCCCCCCAGTTGCAATCTGCTGTTGTTGAAGTTTAGCCTGCTGGGCTCTATTTCCTAGCTTCAGGGCAAGGTGCTGGAGGCGAGAACGAAGTGTACTCAAATCATTGTACATTTCAAATGAATCTGCATTGCGGTACAATGAATCTTCAAGGCGTTTTGCCATTTGTGGCACTTTCTTCGTCCACTCTTCTGGGTGGGTATTTGGCCTCCTCTGCTGTAGGTACATCACAATTTTGCTCAGAATTACTTTTCTATGTGGAATATCAATATTTGACTGCCAGCCCCCGACGAGTTGCTGGGGTCGGATACTATTGCTTTGTTGAGGCATTACCGTACCAGTTAACCCAGCCATAGAGTTCTGTGTAACTGAATATACCCCTTGATTCATCATTGACGTGGGAATAGGCGAAGGGTTCAAGTGCTGCAACATCTGATGTTGTTGCTGGGTTCTCTGAAGCTGCTGCTGTTGTGACAGCTGAGTAACTCTATGCTGTTGTAATTGTTGTGAGGCTTTATGCGACATCATACTCTGCCCCATTCCCACATGGCTAGACATAGGCATACCAGAAATAACCGGACTTTGCGATTGCGTACTTGTAGTAAACATGGCATTTACACCTTGCGGTGTCTGTTCAGGTTGACTTCCCATACATAATAAATCATTTGAAGAGGAATGTAAAAATTGAGGTTGGCTGGTGTATTGCTGCTGTTGCCTCTGACTATACTCATGGAAATTTTCCAAGTCGTCCATATCACCAGTTTCGCTTTCATCCGCATTCATAAGCATCTGATGAAGAGCATCGTGAGAGCCATTACTCATTGATTGCAAGTTCTGAGGTTGCATATCCATTGGTGGCATAGTCAATGAGTGCGGTTCTAACTGATTCATAAGGGCTATAGATTTGGTATTCATTGGCAATGCAGCCTGAAATTGGGCCCCAGCTATCTCATTAGGAGCATTAGACGAAAGCTGCTCAGTCAATGGTATATTGACACTAGCTGTTTGAGAAATAGCAATATTTTGACAGTGTGACCTACTCACTGAAGTGCTAAAATTTTGAGAGTGTTCCAGAGCGTGAGATTGCTGCTCCAAGGAAATTGATTTCACATCTACACCGGAGGCCATTGGTGGGGATGATTGTCCAGAAGTTTGTGGGGGCGGCTCACAGTCCATGCTGCGCACAACGGCAAACTGTTCAGCCGCGGCGCTTATCATAAGATGTCAGTCAATCTAGATGATTATTTTATGAAGTCAACTGCTGCGATTATTTGGATTATGCCTTTACCCTTCCATAAAATAATATATTAGCGCAATATCAATCAAATCTTACAACCTTGAGACAGAGCAGGCAATTAAGAGTGCTAGAGTAGTAAGGAACTACTCAGATTCACGGTCCTGCTGATTTTAAAGAGATAAATGAATGTTTGAGCAAAAATATAGCAGGAAGCACTAAGTGAAAAAGGTAAAGATGTATACTTGAGTGAAAAAATAATCAATCAAATCAATTATGAAGCATAATATTGAAATAAAGTAACCATTTTCTAACAAGATTAGGGCTATAGCTTGAAATTAGAATCTGATGCATGTAACCGGCCTTGCGAATCGGGCTAACTGAAATATTACCAGTTCAGTATTTCGCACTAAGACTATGTATAGAAACATGTGCCCACGTCAAAAATAACATTTTCAGGTTAAATATTTCGATAATTCTGTCCTACGATCGAACTTGATGGCGATTAATCATGTGTTAAGAGGCTAAACGTAAACTTTGCAGATTAATCGAAGTTGAATACGGAGCAGGAAAGAGCTTTTCAGCTAGGACATAATATCACTCACCGTTACTTGCACCTGAAGCAAGAACGATTAACGAGGCAAACGAATCATGATATAAGGTTAAAGCCACTCGTTTCTATTATTGTCTTTGATATAACATGTGAAATGCTTTTTGACAGTGTTCACTTTGAAATACGATGTTACAAATTTATTAGACCCGAATCGGGGCCGAAATATATTTTTCCAAAATTCGACGCGAGCTCGTTTCGGCCTCGACTAAGGGAATGAAATCTAATTAAGTTACTAATAAGTGGTTTTACATGATTTACCTCTGTAGTTAATCTACTCTACAGCAAAATTGTCATTTTTCTCAATCGCACGATTCAGTGCAGTTTCAGGAAAAAGTAGAACCCAAACCTTAATCCTATACGAAACCCTAAACCCTAAACTCTATATGAGCTGGTTTTAAAAGATTGTAAGGCAGTGGTGCACTATGTGTTTTTCCTGAGGCTACGTGTGGTACAAAGGAAGGCTCTGATAATTATTTTTTCGATAATAATGCTGGGCAAGGAATGGGACATGAATGGTTTATTCGGCGAAAGATAATCGCATTGGTTTTTTTCTTACTTTTGGGATTTCCTGGCAGAAGTGCAAGATCTCACCACCATCCTGGATGGCCTTATGGATATCGGATCCACAGGTTAGCCTTTCAATTTTATTGCACAACAACCATCCAATCCGCCAATAATCCACCGAAATTTCAGTATTGGTAATATCCATGTCATCTATATTTATATATTCTCGAGCTCGATTGCATTGCATTTTCCAATTTATATGAAGCGTATTTTCTAGTAATTGCATGAACCTAAATGATTCTTCGATATAAAGGAATAAATTCCATTTCCAAATCAAAAAATCTATGTCACAAAAATGTTTTACAAATTGATTCTTGGAAAAACAGTTATTTTCCTTAAGTTGAAAAAATTTCCTCATCTTAATGAATCACTGAAATCTGCGAAATAAAATGCATTTTTTCTACCCTTATAAAAATTTAGCGCTAATGTGTTGCAATCGTGGTCGCAGCTATTACGAAAAGGCTGCAGAAGTTTTCAGGTGACGATATAATAGTGCTTTCAATATATATTTCCACTAACAGTATAGAGCTATTTGTTGCAATGCTTGTAGAAAATACCTTTCACATAAACTGTCATTCAAGTTAGTTTGAAAAAATGTCTTAAAAATTTTGTTTTTGGTTGAAAAAGCTAAATTATTGAGATCTTGAAATGTTTACGATAAATAATTTTATTAATTTTTTCAAACTTCCAAAGAAACTATTCAACCTTCGAAGCCTACAGTTATCATATTTATTTGAAATGATTGTCCAATGAAATTGCTCAGAAGCTAATTAATGCTCTTAGCAAATTCCCAAAATCAACTATTTGTTTAATCTTAAAATTAGAAATTGAAAATTTTTTCAAGCACTTTGCCTGCAGGGCAACAAGCAGTCATATTTTTTTGATGAACCTATTTCTATCATAGAAAAGCTGCAATTTTTTACATTAAAAATATTCGTAAAATATTTTTTAGTTTTTCACATTCATTTTAAAAGTGGCAATTAAATTTTAATGCTATAAAAAGTGATTAAAAATTATGCTAAAATTAAGAGATGCGTTATCTTTGTGCAACCCTGTTCAACATAAATGTTATGTCAACTCTATTCCTGAAGCTGCTTATTGCAATCTTTATGATACTCATATGTTATAAAAACCTTCAGCATTTTAGTATATTTTGGTTTTCATGTAGTTTTTTACTTCATATTTTGAACGTGCTGATTGTTATGTCAATATACAATTTTTGATTGTAGGTTTGAAACGATCTGCTAAATGAACCAAAACATCACTAGGCAATAGCAATGAATCATTCGACTTTCATTCATTTCAACTAATCAAATCATTTTTTTAAATCGAAAATATTGAATATGTCACCTGCCAAAATCCTGGAGTTCCCACAAATATAAATGCCATATTAGTTGAAATCTCGAATAGTAATATGCAATTAAATTTATTTTCATTATTCATGGAAACAAATAATTGCATGCTCCCATTTTGGAGTAACCATTTATTTACTGGCTATTAAGCATATGCATCAACTTTTAAGGACAAGAATCGTAATGTGAGTTGCAATATTTTATCATAAGTATTTATACTTTTCTTGACTACCTTCCAAGCATAAACTTATCCCTTTTGAGATTTATCAAAATTTCGATGAATAGAAAACTGCTCTTTAAACAATTATATATATTAGTGAGAATAGGCTGTACTCAATGAAATTATGTTAAATTGTTTGATCAATATATTACATTAGGTGCATCCATACTTTGTGAGTGAGGAAAGCATATGCTCTTCTAATGGAGCTAGCATTCTATCAGGAAGTTGCTTTTTGTTAACTCCAATTTCTCCACTAAGAAATCAGCCCTATGACACCCTCTCTAACCTCGTATCTTTGGTAAAAAGCTCTATATTTCTTCAGGATTCTAGAGAAGAAGAGGTAACTATTACCCTCTATTTTCAAAATGGGCCAAAAGTGTGCTCGGGAGTTTCTCCAGTACCAGAGGGCCTCGGTGTCTCTTGGCTATCACTAATTGACACCTTCAAGCACGATGTTAGTGGTGTCAAGGGCATAAATTGGGTGCTGGATGGAGATGCACTACCTTTGGGCTGTTTAAAAGACCAGTGGCGTCCCTGGCCAGCTGCCTTTACTACGGTAAAGTGCCCCCGAGATGCCCTCACTTTGGATGATAAGCCTTTGGATAGGTTTCAGCTTCTTAGTGACCCCCCTGATTTTAGCTTGTGGAACACATTCGCCTCAGAAGGGGTGAACTATGGAAAGTTTGATAAGAAGAAATTACCCTATGTTATATCCCCTGCTCCAAATGATCAGCTTTCATTGGCCGAGTTTATGGGGGTGTATGAGGGGGGAAAGCCCCATTCTGGGGGGTTAGATTTTTCGATCGATTTCGATCCAGCCATGTTTGAGGTGTACGTAGGGGTGAGTACTCCTGGGGAACCAGTGGCAGGGGAAAATTCACTAAGACGGGGCATAAGTGTTCTCTTGTCCTCCCCACTTGATATTCAAAACAATACAAAAAACACAATGAAAGGTCAAAAAATTGTTCCTATTTCTGGAAACCCTGAAAAGAGTGAGGTTTCATTGCTGCAGTTTTTCTTTAATGATGCATCGTTTGTAGCTCAAAATATACATGTTGTATCTGCCACGAAGAATTCTCCTCCAACAGTGATTGTACCTCCCCCTTATCAATTTATACGAGTCAATACAACAATTCTGAATAGCTCAAAAAATTTTTCGGTATCTGCATTATCTTCGGAAAAGAGCGATAATTCTATTTGGCTGAATAAATTATTATTGCTAAGCAACGCCTTTGGGGCTCATGAACTGTTCAATGTAAGCTTAGTAACCACCAGCCAATCAGCTGCAATGGAAGTGAATCTTACTAAGTGGGCCAGCAGCTTTGCTCCACCACGCTTTTCATCCGAATCACCAAAAATGCTTGCTACTCACCTTATATCCCGAATAGGGTCCGAGCAGGGGGATACACTTCTTATCGCTGAGCTATTAGGAGAGGGGTTAGATACCCTCTGTCACCCTAGAATCCAGTTTCTATCTGTCGAACAAGGGGAGTTTATCCCAATGGCCAGGGTTGTGTGCCTAATTTTGCCCGAACGGGACCCCTCTTCTCTCCCCAAAATATCTAGTGGAGCCATCTCTGTTGCGAAATATAATGAGCAGAGATTCTTAATTGTAGCAGTTGGGTCTACGGTAGGAAATTTGTATGTTGGAACAATGGCTCTGGATCAGGCAGTACAAAGTGATGCTGATGATTCGTATGATTTTGGAGGAGTGAAAGGGTTGGCTTTGAGGTATGCTGGAGCGGGGGAAGACCCCCACTTTTCAGTTGAGGGGGGTATATTCCCTGAGGATAAGGAAAAATACATTCCATCTGATATGGTGAGCATTATGATTATTCTTGAAATCCTAGTATAGAGAGGGAAGTTGGATATTTTAAACCTATCATTAACTATTCTGAAATATAACCTTTAAGAAAAATATAACTCATTATGAGCTGAAAAGTTATCGATGCATGTTTTTGCCTTTAGCCAATCAAAATCCTCTATCATTAGTGACCTATTAGTAGTTCATTTCAAAATCTTCTTTTTAACATACCTTTCTACATTTTTACATCTTATTTGGACCATTTTTATAAATTTGTGAACAGAAAAAATTCCAAAATAGCGACCAGTGGCCCTAATATTAGTTATGCTATCCATCAGTAATGAAAATCATTCAGTAAGGATATAGGTTTTTGATGCCAAAAATTAATTTCAAATATGATAACTGTGCTTCGAACTGTTCAAAATTGTGAAACTATGGGCACTGTGGGCCACAGAAAGAAACATTTAGCGTTTCACAGATTTGTCAATTAAAACCATCACCTGTTTCCCCTTCTCCTTCCTTGTACCTCTCGTTCTATATTTTAAATAAACACCGTGGAAATATGAAAATCCAGGAGTTACCCAGCCTTGGCATTCATTATAGCATTTTGATTTTATTAGTATTCATTTCTTGATCATTTAATTTTTAAATATAGGTTCTACTAGTTTCAGGAGGGGGCTACTGCTTTGACATATCAAGGTTAAGGGACCCAAATGGGTGCCATACAATTCCGACCCCCACCCCTTTTGCCCTTGACTATTCCATATCTACCTTGGAGGGGTGGTTAAGCTGGCTTTCGACCCCCTCTGGCCCAATCACCCCCTGCGATCCTATTATTTACCATGGAAGTTATGACCGGGGAACTTGCCCATCCAGTGCCCTTTTTCGCACTTCAGAGGGTAAGTTGGCCCTAGTGAGTACCCATCTTGCACCCCCAGACTCATCGTATTATGACCAATCAGGGTACTGTGGTAAATCAAGGTACACGTTAGGGTTTGTATTGGATTCTTTCCTCCTTCCTCTTGACTTACTCGAACCCAGAGATGCGAGTATCATCGATGGATACGAAACATCTGACGATTTTCAAAACTTGAAAAACTACTCAACCAACAGTAATTTCTCTATGATAATTCTTGTGGTGTTTGGGGTGGTTATGGTGTGTGTTTTGTTTTTGGGGGTACGTCAATGCTCGAAATACAGAAGAAAAGCACACCACCGCTTGCGGACACAAACAGAGGATGAAGTAACCTTCAATGCTCGTGCGGATAGGGATTTCTCTACCCCTCGGTGGGAGTCTTTCGAGGTGGATATGGGAACTAGCTTTGACCAACCAGAGGGCATAGAACTTAAAGCTATTGGTAAGAAGGCAAGTTTGAAGGATTTGCTTCGGGCGGGCAATTCATCAAGAGCATTGGTGTAATTTAGATTTTGTATTTAATTTGAAACGGCCACTATAATAGCCTTCTTTAAAATTCGCGCCTAATGGTATCGATGTACACACATATCATAATATTTCTTCCTTTAAAATGTGTACTTAGCGGCTTCTATTGATTACCCATCATGTTTTTTGCTCGAAGTACCTCATTAATTTTTTGTATTTTGGTATCCAGTGGCATGCATGCCAGCCACACTGTAAGCCTCCAATGCTAGCAACTAAACAAGAAAGTTGCCTGTGCCAATAAATAGTCACTTGTACATTTTTTTAAATAATGGTATAGAAGTATTGAAAATGTTATTACTTTGTGATATATCCGAGGTATTAAAAAAACTGTTAATATAATTTTAACGCTTTTTTCAAATTGGTTGATTCCAATTATCACATTTGACAAAGAATAAGATATTGAATATAGACCCTTTCAATGGCGGAAGAGACTTTTATATGGCCCTAATCTAGTGCTGTAGCAAAAAATAGAATATATCGTGTAAAGTTTGATTTCTATTACGTGTTATGTGCCCTAAGCGTGATAAGCTTTGGGGGTTGCTTCTTTGGTGGTGTACTTACGGTTTCAGCCCTTTTTTCACTGGACAAAATATTTGGAAGGTTTTAGCTCCAAAACATTTACATTTTACGTTCATTCTTGGTAGACTTTCGTACATTCAGCACAACTATGTATATTGAACATTTGCCACATATCAAAGTTAGGAGAGAAAAGTTATGTCATTTCGAAATATTTTCTTCTACTGTTTACCTCTGATAGTAAAAGCTTGTTCTAATTATAGTCAAAGTTGTAATACCATCCGGAACTCTCGGTAAAAATCTACATAATTTACCCTATACTATGTGCAGCTGCTTTTTTTCGTATAAATATTATGTTGACCACTCATTGGCTCGGAACTATCATGTATCTGTTAGAAAATTACATGAAATGAAGGCAAAAATATTATATCGTTGCATTTTTCTTTTTGGTCCTAATACTGAGTAAACGAATGTAAAACAATATTTTAATGGGAATTTCTTCGAATTTACATTTTTTTCTCGTATTTTATATATCAAAATTCAACTTCGTTATCTTGACATTGGTCTTTATTGAAATTCAGAACAAGTTGTACTTATCTGATCTCATGGTAAGAACAAGTTGGTGGAAAAATTTGAATTGGATAATTAGGACTTCAGTAGAAAGTAGTTAAATTGTTCAAAGAAAATGTAGATGAACTAAAAGTCTAAATCAGTTGTTCCAAGCAATGAAAATGAGTTTTTCACTATTTTCTACTCTAAATTACGCTGCTTGCTATATACTACTTCAAAAAATATAACCAGAAATGTACATTGATCTTCAAAAAAATTTAATGCATTACTACATCAATATTGCTTTCTTTTTTATGACTGCTGTACAACAGGTGTCATCAATCTACAAATTCGTATCTAAGCCTACTTTTTCCAGTCAAAATCATATTGATTGCAATGTAAAATATACTTTTACCTTGCTTAAAACAAGTTTTGAGTTTTACTGAATAAATTCTCTTTATAAAAATCTTCATCAAAGAAGTATTAATAACCTACTGCAAGGATTTTGTATGAAATTAAACTTTTCTAAATATTTTTTTCAATGGCCAAATGTTAGGAACTAACTCCATTAAGGGTTAGTTCTTATTCTGTGTAGCTGCAGTAAAATATGTCCATAGTTTCAGTTGGGTTTCAGCTGGGTTTCAGTTTGGATTCAGTTTGGTTTCAGTTTCAGTTCCAAGATAATTCAAAGAACTGAACCCTGTTCTTCATACTGCCAAGTTTTGTATATTACAAAAGTTTTTGAACTTTCAGCAATACATGCAGGTCAATACCAAATGCTACTACTGTTCTTATTTTATTTGTTGTATTTATATTTTCCAGCACCAAAAATACAATCTATGTGATGTATTAATTCACTTAATATGCGTTTATCTAATGTCAGTTTAAAAATTAGATTACCACTGAGGCTACACTCCAAGCTTTTATTTAATTTTTTTTACCCAGCAACAAGATTTGATATGAATGCTTTTATTAAAATAAACATTGAATGCTTAAATTGATTTCATATTTAGAAAATGTGAAGCTATTTTACTTCAAAATATATCTTTTTGGGCACTTGCACAAAAATAAAGCAATAGCATTATTTTGTCAATCTAGAGATGTCAATCAAGAGATATAAAACTTGTTCCTGAACTTTTATGTAAAGAATGCTACTTATCAGCTGCCTGCTGTCCTTGTTGTACAGTTTGGTATCCTTTTTTTGTAAGAATGAAATGTTTACATGCCCAAAATTTGGCGTGAAAAGCAAAAATATATCTACAAAGTTTCAATTACTAAGTTAGTGTTAGGAATCAACTTCCTAAAGTGCTAATTTTGTTTGTAGCTGCAGTACAATTCAGGAAGATTTGTGCAACTATATGATTCAAGAGGATTTGTACAATTCTAGATTTAAGGAGAGTCGCATCAATAGAAGTTCAAGGAGAGTCACATGAGTAGAAGTTCAAGGAGAGTCATATATTTTGAATAATCAGCTTACATGTATTTTTGTTGTGTTGATAGAATGTCCTCACTTCTATCAATGCAAATTATTGAATGCAAAGTATCTCCATCAATTCTTGTCAGTTTCTTCTTGCGTTCGACTATTGTGTTCCTAATAGTTAGTAATATTGCACTGAATCATTAAGAGTTCAATATTAAGCTAGTTTTTTGTCAAGTGTAAATAATAGCTAGAAATGATATAAATTTTTTATCATTCTACATAAAAAACTAACTGCACGTATTTGTGCGCTTCAAAGGTTTTATGAATTTTTTATTTTTATTAGAAACGCAATAGTCAAAACACAAAAAGAAACGGACAAGAATTAGCATGGATATGTTGCATTCAGTAATTTGTGTTGATAGAAGTGAGAACATTCTATCAACACAACAAAAATACATGTAAGCTGATTATTCCAAATATATGACTCTCCTTGAACTTTTACCAATGTGACTCTCCTCAAATCAGAATTGTACAAATCCTCTTGAATTGTATAGTTGCACAAATCTTTCTTAATTGTACCGCAGCTACAAACAGAATTAGTACTTTAAAAAGTTAATTCCTAACACTTATATTATTGTTTTAAAACTGTAAACTGTGCAATATATACTTTAAATGCTTATTTAAACTCAGGTTGCACTGATAGTATTCAACAATTTAGTTGTACACACTATTAAGCAACTACTTTTAAAATTTATTGGCAAATGAGCAGCTAATTCATTTAAATTTGTTTTTAAACAAAAAAATTTTAGATGACCATTAAATTTACCTCACTCGACAAGTATTAGAACATTATATTTGCCTTTTATATTTGCCTTTTATATTTTTTCATTAGCACCTTACTTGCATGTTTAACCAAACCATGATATGGTATATTTCTGACCAGTACATATTACTTTTTAAAGAGTAAATATATTTTATTACATTTGATAGTGCTGCACTTAACTACACCAATACTTGAGGATGAAAATTGTTTCATATTTCTGACATGTATAATAGAACTTTGACTTGAATATGGTTGAAAACGAAAGTACTGCAGAATCAAATGGAAAAAACAGACATACTGTAAACAAAAGATATTATGTAAATAACAGCAAAGAATTAGAATTCTATCTTTACTACATTTGCTATTCTTTGCAAACTCATATGATTATTCATTGACTCTAGGTATTATCAATGATCTTTTTACAAAGGACTGTATTCAAAATTTAAAACAATGCTAAAGTATTTAACCTTTCTTTTCAGAATCTAAATGACATTATTACAAAGTTCTGTGGGCACATATCTTCTAAATCTGATTAGTTTCACTCTCAGCACCATTAAAAATGTCAGGATATTTGCCGGTCCTGCTATCTCTTTAAATTTCTATGGCATAACTGCTCAGTTATGTTCACCCATATTTG
>JAULBW010010820.1:0-18411 GCA_032358265.1 Vaucheria bursata
TTTAAGAGAATGTACTTTACAAGAATACACATATAAGACGAATTAAGTCCATAGAGTCACAGTTTGATAACAGATCAGATCCTGACAAAAACATAGAAAATAGGTCTATCACAAATTCATCTATTTTTACTGAACAATGAATACAAGGTACCTTGACAAATATTTGCTTTTTGTATTAAAACAAACTAATATACATTCTAAATGAACGGTTGATGGTGAGTTGACAGCTGTGGCTTGATGATAGTAAACAAATGCCAGTTTTAAGAATTTTGTGCCGCTAGTAAAATTATAAGTGGTTACTTGCATCCTTTACATAAACGTTATACTCGTTTTCTTTGAATATGGTACGTTTGTCTTTTGTTCGAATAAACAAGGTCGACAATTTTTAAACAAAATTCGTGGCTTAAATAAAAATTTGTAGTGCATTTTTATCCTTAGCGCTCACATATACTTTCTGCAGCACCATGGCCGTAGGTAAGAGAAGCTAGTAGTTTATAATTCACTGGTTTGCATAGCATCAAAATGTGAATTTTTGAATGTTGCTACCTTTCTCTTAGGCAAGCCGCAGAAGAAGGTTGCTAAAAAAGGCAAAGGAAAAAAGAAGACGTAAGTACTAATCCTTTTTCTTTTCAGTTTCTTAGTATATGTCGTTTATGATTTATTACCGCGTCTTGTCATTCAGTATCGATCCCTTTACCCGCAAAGAATGGTATGATATCAAGGCACCATCTATCTTTCAAGCTAGAAATGTCGGGAAGACCTTGATCACAAGATCAACAGGAACCAGTAAGTACTCTAATTGAAATGTAATCTTCATATCTTTCTAATGTTGGCGATGAGTGGAATATAGAGTTTGGCACTGTACGTTGAGTTCTTCATGGATTTTTATTCCTTCTGATCAGAAATCGCATCTGAAGGATTGAAAGGTCGTGTATTCGAGATCAACCTCGGCGATCTCAACAAAGATGAGGAGCACTGCTTTCGTAAAATCCAGCTATGCTGCGAAGATGTCCAGGTGAATCACCCTTTAACAAATGTCCAAACTTAACTTTCGTTGTGTTTTTTTCTTTAACACTGAAAATAATGCATTTTATCACTAAAGAAATTTATCGATGGGCTATATTTACCGGTGTTTGAAATTATAGGACTTTTCAATCCCATTATAATTAAGTTTGAAATTGTGATATTCAAGAGATTCTATATCCATTTGATACTAAATCATGCGGAATTTGATTGATGAAATGAAATATGTTTGATTCTATTATATCATGGCATGCAAGCTGTGATATATATGTATGTGTATTGTACGAATCATGAATATGATTGTGTTAGGCATTATTTTCACGACTTTATTTGAAAGCAGTGTATATTTTTATCAATGTAACACCATAACCAAGTTTTTGTTAAATGATTGTAATTGGAGATTATATCATTCTATAGTTGCATAGGTAGAAGACCTTAAAAATTTCTGTGCAAGAGAAAAACTATTTGGTTTTTTAGCCATCGAACCAAATACATAAAATCTTGCAGTAATAAAATGCAATAAAAAATTATAAATCCCATGTTGGAATGGTTTCTATTTCACACAACATTTTCACCGTGTTAGACTGGAAAAATGATGATTATAAAAACGTCGTTCTTTGGTGTGTCTTCTACAGTGAACATTAATGCATATCAGATCATATTTCATAGCTATCTTTTTTCTATTACGTATGAATTGAAAATCTATGTTTAGTTTCTATACGGTAAAGCTCTCAACCTCTTTTAGGGAGCAAGTTGCCTCACCAATTTCCATGGCATGGATTTGACTCGTGATAAATTATGTTCACTCATCAAAAAATGGCAAACACTTATCGAAGGTCAAGTTGATGTCCGCACCACAGACGGATATTATCTTCGAGTATTCTGTATTGGCTTTACTACAAAACAAGTTGGGCAAGTCAAAAACACGTGTTATGCAAAGGCAGCCCAGGTTCGTGCCATTCGCCATAAGATGATGGATGTGATGACTGATGAATGCTCTAAGTGTGACCTCAAAGAGCTTGTCCAAAAGTTCATGTTGGATACTATTTCTGGATTGATTGTTAAGGCAACTCAGCGAATTTTCCCCCTGCAAAATGTGTTTATACGCAAGTGTAAAGTGCTGAAGAAGCCAAAGTTCGATTTGGTGAAGTTGATGGAGATGCATATTGAGGATGCAGGTGCAGCAGTAACTCGCCCTGCAGAAGAGCCTGCTGTTGCCACATTGGCTGGATCTGGTGGTCGCCTATAGATATTTGTTGCGATATGATGGGATGACATGGTGCAAATGCAAGCTTGTAACTCAATGCGCATTTTCACTTTCTTTCTTCTTTAATTGACGTATTTCATTACTTCATTAGTTTTTTACACAAATTTTTTTTAACATTGGTAATATTTATGAATATTTCAGTATGGAAAAAGTGTTCATGTCGAAGAGCAAAAATATACCTGTTCTATTTTCAAAATAAGTTGTTGATCCACAATATCAGATGATAAAGGGTAATTAATCGATATCTTATGTAAACAGCACACTTCAGTTTATATGCCCAACTGAGCTGCACAGAAATGTTCTGAAATTCAACACATGCAATAGAATATACAGCATTAATGCTTCCTGGATGCATCTACAGGCAATATGAAAAATAGTTGCATCATTGGTTGAAAATGGGGTACACCTACATGAAAATTGTTTTTTTCTGTCATTAATATTTGAGCTTTATTTAAGTATGGGAAGTCACCAATAATTGCTTATTTTTCAACTTTTGCTCCAAAATATACATTTTAATCAATAAATATTCATAATACAAACACTTTGAAAATGTACACATAAATTTTACAAAATATGTGCAACACTTTACTTCTGCATTAAATATGTATTTTGTTTGTTCACCCACAAAAATAATTGCTGGGGCAACCAGTTATGCTATTGGAATCGACTTTAGCAGCTGTTTATTAATGGAAACTAATTGGACTTTGAATTTGGAGCTTTGGCTGTACTGGTCCATTTCAGCACACCTCAAATTGAAATTGACATCAGCTAAAGGAATCAAAAAATATAATTGCAAAAATGTGAAAAACTAAACTTTATGCCATAAAAAATCTTGCTGAGAGATAATGGTAGTGTTCTTAATGTAATTTATGAGCACATATGCTGTCGCTTCGCTCACGCCCCCTTATCTATCACTCTACTGTTACACAATTGTTTTTTGTGTCTCATCATGTGGTCTTGTACTCACAAGTTTCATCTCAGTAAACATTGTGATTTTTCTTAGACTTTTTTTCTATAAATTATTGATATGAAACGAAACCCTCTTTTATCAAATTGCCTGGCATAAATGTGTAAAAAAGCTGCAACTTGTGGTAGCCTAGAATAAAATGGAGCTGTACAACTATCGAGTAAAAATTGATTCAAACAATACATATAATTTATTTTCCTCTTCATTTTGGCTATACATTCAAAACAAATAACAAGAATTGATTGGATGTAATTATTCTTTCAGTTACATTTTTTCTCATTTATCATGTAAGAAAAAAACAGTTTTTCATAACGACACTTTAAATTGTATAATTGTATTTTACTTTTCCAAAGTGGATGATGACTGTGGTAGAAACTTCAATTATACAATTTATTTTGATGTTGAGAAAGATTTGGTTTCACTATTCAAACACAAGCTGTATTGCAGCATTGAAAAATGTGCTACAAAAAAATATTGGACTGGACTTTGTGTGTCTATTCAAGTCATATATAGTTGGTATGTTTGTAGTTATGATCTTGTGTTCTACCGCTAGAATAAAAAATATGTATAAAGTTCCTCCTGCTTATTTTCTTGTCTTGTGATTCGTTTTTTTGCTTGTGCAGAATAATGGGTAGGAAAAAATATTTTCCAGTTCTCAGATATTCTTTAAAATACTGGTAGACCAAAATGCAAATTGTGCAGGAAACAATCATTTGTTTTTTTAATTATTTTCACTCAAATCAAAGTGATGATTTGGGGTAGAGTTGGAAATTTAAATGAAGTCGATGTCAAACTGAATTTGGTTAGTCATATTGATGGATTAAATTAGGCATATCCAAACCGAAATATGTATTTGCTAGGCTCAACGCACAAAAGTGCAATAACAACATGATAAAATATCTAACCATGAATATACATATTGAATAATTAACCCAAATTTACTCATCCCCCCCCCCTTTTTTACCGACTTACAGAGTGGTGAAATTCTTGACTCGCCGTTCCATTGGTGCTGTTTGTTGCTTGAGTTCCTGCACACAAAAAATAAGTTCAACTCAAGTACACGCACCCACATAAACAGACACACGTACCTTAAATCGCTTATTCAGTTGTTTATAATGGGAATCTGCATCCTTTAATTTCTGCTGTTTCATCTCAGCTCTCACTGCCTTGACATCGACCCTAAAAATGAGCATAAAATTGTGAGAAAATAATTGTTCATGACATTTTTCTAATAGAGCAAAACAAAATATGACGTACTTGCTGACAGGTCTGTGCTGAAACTGGTAATCAAGTGGCAGTTTCGGTTGTGAGGGTCTTTCTGGCATAGCAACAGGCATTTCAAACAAGTCTTGTGGTCGTTCCTATAGAAATTTAATCAAATTCAGTATACCAATTCGAATTGGCAATAAAGAAAATTTGGCTCACAATTGTGGTTTCAATTCTGCTCTTCTTCTTCTTTGGGCCCATAACATCGTCCTTACTCAGCTGTTCTTCGAGAGTTTTACGAACCAGAGCACGTACATCCAACTACAAATAATAGAATAGTTATCAACACAAATACTATTATTGGCAGATGAAAAAAATAAAAACTTACTCCTTTGCCATAAATGGGACGCGACCATTTGTCTACGATTTGCCTTAAAAGTTTCTTGTTTTCATGTGTTTCATCTGGATGTTTGCTTAGAGTGACCAATGTAATACCAATCTTTGATCTTCGTAAATGTTCTCTTTCAACAGGCAGGAGATCCAGCACTCCATAAACCATCTGAAATTCAATATCGAACAATTCAACATATTATTCTGCACACCTTACAATTGGCCTTGTCTTAGCGATTTGAATAGTGCGCAAATATTGAAAATCAATATCACATATGAATTTTTTCCCTCAAATTACGTTCAGATTAAATTTCTCTCTGTTGCACCTTACTGCCTGCAATGCAAGCGGTCTATTAGCTGGAGTTCAACTAAAAAAAATCCACGAATGCATAAGTGAATTTTATCAAGTTGATGATTAGTTGCGATGCAGTCCGTGTACTTTGTTCATGCAGTTAATTGCCACAGAGTTTGCGTAATTCAATGCAAGACGTATTTGTTTCTTATAATAGAGTCGAGAGCATTTATTTTTACATATTTGTATCGAGTGAATCACAAATAGCATCATGAATTATTGCAGTATTAAAAAGTAGAATTTTCTAATTTTTTTGTAATTCAATCATCAAATCTAGCTTCGATTTAATGAATTACATCAATAATAGGTTTGATTATATCCGAAAAAAAACAAATTGAACAAATTTTTACCTTCCGAATATCAAAGCTTGGAATAGTATTGGTTTGTTCATATGGCTGAATCCATTTCTTAAGAGCTGATAGCAGATCTACTTCTAACAATGTGTCCCATAAATCTTGTTTTCTGCATCACAAATTCATAAAAGTAGTACCATAAATAAAAATTTCAAAATACCATGAAATCAATAAGTGTTCGAAAAAGTTGTAAGATAGAATAAAAAACGAAATGTTGTTTAATTGTAAAAAGCATACTTGAGCATTTTCTGGACTTCATGCATATTCCTAAGTTTCATCAGAGCTGGTCGACCATCCCGCATCGCTTTGTCGTCCTAAGAAAAGAAAGAGAAATATGATAACTCAGCTGAATCATTTGCAGTAAAACTAGATAAATACTCACCGCCAAAGCTGACGAATCCATTAAATTCATGAAATCTTGGGCAAAAGAATCTCTCTCTTCAATGGATAGCTGTTGTGGTTTAATCCGCCTCATCGATCGCAGAACCTAAGTACACGTTGAACAAAAAATACCATGCAATGCAAAATTTTGTTGAGAAATGTGAAACAAGGTACATATTCATGTATAAATTTCAATTCTGCAATGCAGCTATAAGTAATAAATATGACACTTTTACCTCGTCCACCACGCTTGTTCCTTTAGGTCGTTTATTCTTCATGGGCACATCTTCTTCAGCTTCTGAACCAGGGTCAGCAAGAGTTGGGCCATCATTTCGATAATCAGCAAGGATATCCTAATGGTTTTAAAATAATATCAAAAAGTTCGTCATAATTCAAGAAACAGAAATGATTTATGCATGTATTAGCATACCTCATCATCATCAGAAGATGCAATGAAGTCATCGTCATCTTTAGTCCGAGGTAATTCTTCATCACTTCCTAATGGCTGCACAGTTTTCGCTTTATCATTATTGATTTGCGATTTTTTCCTAGGACATGAAAATAATAGGTTATTAAACGTACTGGGCCGGATACTAACATAGTCACCAAATGCGATCGAATCAGGCCATCAACCAGGTCACATATATGAAAAGGTACTCACTTGAGGGAATTTTCTGTAAGAGATTTATCGTTGCTGCCTTTTTTTGAGGATGACTTCTTAGGTACGTTGCTTTCAGCTTTCTTCTTCTTCTTGGTGGATTTTTCAGTGGATTTTTTACTCTTCTTGTTTGATCCAGTTTTTTTCTCTGCGCCTTTCTTCTTCTGAAGCTTACGAGGTGCTTTTCTTTTTTCATCGTCTTCGCTACTGAGGTTAAATGGATCTTCCATCGCCGATTTTACTGGTGCATCAGCATCATTTATTGGATCCTGAGATTTAGCGGTGCCTTCTTTTTTTTCAAATCTAGCCTCAATTTCTAATGCCTCAAACTCAGCACCATCAAAAGCTTGAGAAGATGGAATTGCATCAGCAAAAGGATCCTCAGCATCAGGAGAATCTTGACGTTCAAATGATGCATCAACGTCGTCATTATCAAAACTGTTGATATTAAACGGATCGCTTTTACCCTCAGCTACTAAAGGTTTAGCGATGGGAGTAGTACTATGAATAGAATTAATATTATCAGAAGAATCTTGACGCTGAAAGGATGTTTGTTGCTCAGCTCTTGAATTGCTATGTGGGCTAAGCTTGCCATGTGCTTCTACTTCCGACACAACTGTCATAGTTGGTTTCTCAGTATAGGATTCATCTGCAGAACCATGATCTGATAAAGCAATAGGCGCTGCTTCAAGTTGACCAACATTTATATCATATTCGGGCTCTGCATCGGATATCGACCCAACAGAATCCATATCATCTCGTTCCACTTCATTTGCATCCGTTGGTTTCATTTCCACAACATCTATTCCTTCATGATAGGAATGGATCTCTTCATCGCTTGAGCTATGCCGCTCTATCTTTGCTGGACTGTATGCGGGACTATAAGCAGGGCTATAAGCGGGACTGTTTCCATGCGCCTGGTCATATTGCAGTTCCTCAGCTTCTAGTGCTGTAGCGGGCGAAAGACGTTCATCCTTTTTCGGATCGCTAATATTATTCACGCTGCCTTGGATATTTATATCTTCTTGTTCCTCTAATCCTTCGTCCCCAGAAAAAGAAATATCGCCTTCAGAATTACCCCGCGTATTTTTCGTGCGATCAGTCTTGTCAGATATTTCATTTGCATCCTTTATGAAAATATCATCTCCCTTGAGAGCTTGGTTATTACTTTGCTCTTCTGCTGCAATTGGGCCATTTAAATCTATCTCGCCTCCATTAAAACTTTCTTCATTTTCACTATAGTCCGATTCTGCAAAGAAAACTTTAGGAGGCGTAGCCATGTTAACTATATGATGTCGACGTTGAGACAACAATTCTCTAATAATTTCAGTATAAAACGATGTATGTCAATCGTGTTTTTTTTACTTTTGCAACTTTGCGCCTTTTGGACAAGGGTGCACTTTGCGTCGCATTACGCCTGTTTGCGCCATATTTTTCAAATCATAATGCCTGGAAAACCGTTAAATAGCTCCAAATGAATCAAACTGAATGATATGATCATGTAATATCAATTTGTTCAGATGACATGGACTGATTTATTTTATAAATAAACACCTAATCAAGTATTCACCACATATTCTTAAATAGTATTTTAACTTGCTACTTTATTTTATGTGCAAACTGTTGGTCAATCAATTACATAAATGAATACTCAAGATGACGCTGCTGAAAAATTGAAAAAAAGAGCAGATTTTTACGTATAACTAACCATTTGAATACAATTCTTTCAAACTTCCTATCAAATAAAATTCAGTAACCTTCAAAGTTCAAAAAAATTATAACTGATTGAGACGACTAACATGCTGCATGGACTTGTGGCAGTTATCACAAAAAATTACACAAGAAAGAATGCATGATATACTCTGAAGCCTCCAAAATGTCACAATTGTAAGTTCTATGTATATACTTTGATACGTTCTGAGATTGCTTTTGTTAAAGTTAAAAACAAAATTAATAATATCAAAATGCAGGTATTTGGTTTGTTCAAATATGTTTTCATATTAAACTTTATAAGAACTAAATTGTATTTTGAGAGAAAATAAAAGTTAAGTATCTAAAACTGTCACTACTGCTCCATTCTTTGTTCAATCTACAGCTCACATACCCATCTTCCAGATTTAACTTTTTTGCGGCTGAAGTCTTTCTAAAAGTACTGAACTGTTGCATGTAAAATACCCATTGATATGATCTCCCTTATCAGTATTTTGTTGACGATGCCTCTTACATTCTAATCAAGTTCTTCTTGCTGTACATGAATACATACTTATTCTTGCATGAATATTGAATATTGTAGTTCTTTGCATACTTATGCTGATGCAAGTATTAGTTTTGTACCTTTTTCATACAAAAAAATAAAAACTTGACAAATCAAGTTTATACAATAATTATGAAGTCTTGTTTACTTATCAAATGTGTCAAGTCAAACCTTCCTCTGCACTTGTTTCCATTATTCACCAAGTGTTCAAACAATTTGGCACATTACACTTGTTTAAATTTATGAGCTTTAATTTTTTCACAAGTTCAACTTTATTCATTGCTGCAGAGGTTTAGATAAAAAAAATCAGGTTTTTTGAAATCATTTTTGTATACATCATGTTACTCTGAAAAAATGTGAAACAATTATCATTTTTTAAGAATTTAGTTGCAGTATTTTTGGAGATTCTGAAAGAGATAATTAGCAAACCAGTATTTTTATTTGATAAGGTCTTGCTTTATATTGTGGTCTGCAGGATATCTTAATACTGTTGCTACAACTAAATTTGTGTGTAGCCTGTTAGGAATTCACTCACTTAGGGATAAATTCTGTTTCTATAGCTGCGGTCAGCGTTTATTTATAACGTTCCAAGTAAATTGGCTACACAGATTCTAGTAGGGTTTTATATTTTGCTGTGTTGATGAAGTTAGCTCACTTCTATCAACACAATTAGTGCATGATGAAATATACACATATTTCTACCACAGTTTCCTGAGTTCTGTTGTGTTTCATGTTCCTAACATAGCCGCATTTTATTTTTAGATTACAATTTTATGAGGTAATTTCATATAAAATGTCTGTAAAGCCCTTGTTTTATTTCTTTTGCTTTAGGTTCTACAAGAAAATTTGTTACAATTGAATATCAAACACTCACAAGACCAAATTCTTTAACTTATAAGTCTTTGTTGATGCAACGTGTGAATACAAAAGGATGATAATATGCTAAATAGATTACAAAGTTCTGAATTACCACCATGTCACACCTTTGATCTCTATGCTATGCCTTTAATTATTGATTTTTATAATACTTAAATATGTAGTGATGTTAGAATGATGGCAAGAGAACGCATACTATGCTTGATTCCCATTTCTTTTTGCTTATTTACATTCCTGATTCCTTGCATCTTTTATTATGTTAACAAGAGAAAAGTTACTACCGTGCCAGATAGCTCAGCACTACAGAGATAGCAAAAATTCACGGAAATATAGAACAGTGACGTAAAAGTTGAAGAAACCACCAATATCGAGGTTAAAATAAAGCTTGTTGAAGATGAAATTTAATTTCCAACAGCTCAAAAATCTGCTGAATTTTCACTGGTATTTGTGAATCAGAGCGGAAGATGAGCGTTGTCGCATGCTGAAGTAATTGGGAAGCAACAAATGACATCATAAAGTGTTGCATTCAGGGTAACTTGTGACTTTTCAGAATTGGTTGTCAGATTAAATTTTGAGATATGAGTTGAATGTAAATGGATCACGGATCATAACCTTGAATGAGAAATGAAAGAGTTGCAGGAGATATTTCAACAAAACCATGATAATTTTATTTTAAATTTATTAGGTACAGCTATTAGAGTTAACTAAAGGAATTTCTGTCATCAAAACTTTCTTTAAAAATGCTACATTAAGTATTTAACTTCCCAGATAACTGTCATTTAAAAAATGCAAAGAAGTAGTTTTGTCAATGCATGAAGAAGGCAAAACAAAGCAATAATACAGTGACATATTTTCGAAATTTATATCATTTTAACTATCATCAATCGGAAGAACTCGATGAAAATATGTTTACATTGATAAATATAACTCCATTCGAAATACATCACAACGATTTTTACTGTCAAGTGGATTTTGAAAGTCATACAGATGGCATTTAAAATATTACATGTATTACTGTGCCTTAGATATAAAGCATTTTTCTTAACCATTCATTAGTCTATGAAAAGTGCGTTCGCTTAGATACAATCAATTTCAAAGCCTCCGCAATATCGGTTGGAAGAATGTCTAATTGCGACCAGAGCTTAGTACTATTCATACCCAAATTTAAAGGTGAAGGATAACTCAAAGTATTTCCCCTTGTCACATGAGATATCTGGAGAGGTTCATTTAGCAATCCGACTGCTTTTGCATACATTTCTCCAATATCCGCACGAGATAATGAAGCAGTTCCACCCATGTTATATATTGACCCAATTATTTCCTTATCTAAAATATTATTATGTACTCGTGTTACGATTGACAATAATATCCTGATAATGTCGTCGACAAAAATAAAATTGCGTTTTTCATCTGCAAACAGGTCAATTGGACATTTAGAAGTGTGAAGGCGAGAGTCAAGCCACTGTATGAACGAGCCTTTTCCATTATATGGGGCAGGAGGTCCAATAATATTTGAGCTTCGCAAAATAATATGATGTGGTGATTCATTTAAGGTATCATTAATCATTTTTTCAAACTCAAGTTTGCTGGCACCATAGAAATTAATGGGGTTGCATAAGTCATTCTCAGAAAACGGATTTTCATCGTCGCTTTTGTGTTCACCATACACCTAATAAAACGAAAAGCATGTCATTCTAGTGCCATCTTTAAAAAATTGTTGGGATATTAATTTGTTATTACCTGGTCAGTTGAAATATAGATGAAAACTGAAGAAGGAACACAAGCTCTTAGAGCACAGAGCAAAGGACGGGACTGGAATGCCAATGAGTAAATAAGATTCAAAGCTATGTGCTAATTCATCAATGGTATCACTCAATACTTTTCGTAATATCATTTATTACCGAGTTAACTTTAACTGCGCCATCGTAATCTCGCTGACATTTTTGAAGTTCTGACCATGCCGCCATATGAATAACTATATGCGGAAGGCATTCTCTTAAAACTTCACATATTTCTTCCTCATTTTCCGAGGCTAAATCAAGTCGAAAGCTCGATACGTTGGATGGACATGTGATTCGATTGGTACAATACGTGTAGCTTAACTTCACTTCCTGGAGTTCACTGAATCGATCAATTGTATGCTGTCCAAGATATCCTGACCCTCCGATAATAAGGACAGATATAATACCATCATCGCTTTCCATGAAACGATCTTGCTTTTAAAAAATTTGTCTAAATGACATCATAGTAAAACCTGCGAAGTCGAACACCTGTTTAGCTAGAATAATCTACCACGGAGTGTTCGACTTAACAGTTTTCACTGTACTCCTTTAGTTGTTAGTAAAGACAAAAAGCGCATCAAAAGTCCGCTTGCGCCCCGTTATGTTTTTAAGTTGGTCATACTTGAAATCTAATTTTTAAAATTTTATAATATATAATTAGACTCTACTTAGACTCGTTATAATATATAATGGTTGATGTTGCGAATGTTGATATCAATTCGAAGGCTTACTGTAAGGTGATGCTGCATTCGGCGAAGCATCCGAGCAAAGATGTCATCGGCATTCTGCTAGGAATTAAGCAAGATGAAAAGGTATTTACGAATTCGAGTAAATTATCATTTTCCACAAAATTTTTATGGATTATTAAAGTTTTAATACTAGTATGCAGCAAAACCATAACTCCATTTGATGTAATCTGAAAATTTTCTTGTAACTTGCATGTGATTTAATAATAATAATACAATGGCCAGTGAAGAACGAGAACCATGCTCGCAAATTTTGATGATTTCTATTTTCATGAAACTTACACAATCCAGTGGAAGCTCTTATAATGAATTAATATAATTTAGTTATTATGCCAATAATTTAGTGCGATATTCCTGAATTCCTGTTTGATTAGGTAATTTGCCAAAAAAATTATTACTGATGCATTTTTGGAAGCCTCGTTAGAATCAAATGGAAGTGCTGAAATTGAAATGCATTTACTATTGAAATATCAAATTTTTTATGTTCGGCAATACAAGGCCATTGATTATTAATATACCACACGGGAGCTTTTCATAATATGAATATGAGTGGAATATTCTTTAATAAACCAAACATATCTTTATAAAAAGAATTAAATGATTAAAATGTAAAAACTTTGTATATGACATCAGTAATTTGTTGCTTCATCCCCATTCAAACACCATTTGAGGTTTTTCTTAAAAACCTAAACTTTTTAAAGCTAGGTAGACTGTTCGAGCTTTCCGAGTTGCACCACAGTTGCCCTGCTACTGATTGACGCATCTAATACCCAGCTAATAAGAATGACTGGAACCCATTAAATAGTAATTTTTTCTTACACCGAAATATATCAGCTATATTCATATATATATGTAGATGATCGTAAAAGATGCAGTGCCTTTTTTTCACCTGGCACCACTCGCTCCTATGATGGAAGTAGCAATGTCTATGGTAGAAAAATATGTGTCGCTGCATGAAGATTTGGAAATAGTAAGTATATTTATGCTGCTATGTACGTACAGATTTACTGCTTCATGGATTCATACTGATGCATGTGTAGCTATATATATACAATGGAACATAATACACATGAATCACATAAACATTGAAACTATGCAATAGATTGTGTACTGTTTTCCAAATAAATTAAGGGCGTACTTGGGTGATTTTGGATGGGGGCCCTTGTATGTTAAGTTTTGTTCAAGATTGGGTGGACTAACATGCTAGGAAATAGATCACTTTATTGAAAAACCATTAAAACTTGATCTTAAGACTACAATGCATAAAAACATAGATACTGGAAGGTAAATGCATATATTACCTGATGCATACAGATTATATGAACAGTCATGTAATTTTTTTTATAGTGAAGTAATGGACAATTTTATTTTTGTATATTATATATATCTCTACATAAATATATTTTATATCCACGAGTATAATGATAAAAAGGTTTACTAATAGAAATGTACTAATAGATTGCATTTGTATGTCATATGTTCGGTCAGGTTGGTGCATATTACGCTCGCTCAAACCCTGAGCATGCTAATAATATACACGGAATAGTATCGAAGATATGCGATAAGATTCAAGATCAACTTGAAGTTGGATCAGTTTTGCTTCAACAGTCAAATGATTTGCTTGATGATCCAACAAATCACACCTTGAAAGCATTTGGGAAAGATAGGTACATATGTTTTAAATTGCATGTACTTCCATACATATATTCATCAGCACATATTATTTACGAATTTTACAGTGGTGGACGATATAAGAAAAAGATAGGCATATCTGTATCAACAAATTGTGTTGCAACGCTAAATAAGTTACTGCTTGAAGATATTGCTATTTCTGACGTATATGATATGGATGATCACTTTGATGACATACGGAAGGATTGGACCAATAAAAAGCTTAATTCACTGTTGGGTTATTAATATATGCATACATACAATGTTCTTTTAAATCACCGCTTGGGCATATTCAGAAACTCTTGTCAGATTTTTATTGTGCATTGAGGCTTTTTGTCATGTCTTATTTATCTCCACAAAGGAGTGTTTGCTCGCATGAAAGTTAGTGCGTAGATTGCATATTTTCAAGAGAATTCCATTTTTCATTTTTTTTCATTTCTTCAGTCAATGTTGCCATCTACATCACTGGTCACATAAAAAGACCCAAATATATTAAAGTATAATGTAAAATAATGTTGAAAAAATTGGCCGATAATTTTCCATTTGGCTTTCTCCAGATTTCACTTGCATTATTACAGTGTTGATGCAGGCCAGTCCATTAAGTGGCGATTTCTTTCCGAAAAAGTAATGAATGATTTTACTCCATATTGTTGGCTGCGTTAAGTGTAGATTGGAATAAAAAGTAATTGATCATTTAACCAGTAGCACTTCAGCAGTGTAAATAATAAGAATACTGTACTGATACATTTATCCATCAAGACGTTTATTACTAATTTATTGTTAAATAAAGTTCAATTTACATCTCCTTGACTCTGTCAACAATAATATTACAGAGGATGAACTGATAAATCTTGATGAGGTAAAGAGGTGGCTAGCATTGAACATGGCAAAAACATACTTTCCGAAAAATTGCAACACAAATATGATAAAATTTTAAGAAATCCTTTAGATTTATAGAAATTGATGAATATTTGAATTTTTGGTAAAATTACTATAAATCTCAATGTTTGTAAATCTAATGATGAATCTGACTGCTTTAGTGTTTGGATTGGTTGCTGGTTTATGGTACAATTCCCAAATGTAAAAAAATCTTATTGTAAGTCTTGAGAGTTAAAGCCTATTATTTGAATTTTCAATACTTTTATGGGTACTTTACATTGAAGATTTGTCTGAAAATTTCATTTAAAGAATTTATTTGTAAATCCAAGAATTCTGTGAAAGAATGTGGCAAAATCTTATAAATTATACATCACAGTTTTGTATCAGTCCAATTTAAAGCACTGAAGTGTCCTTAACAGATATATTGTAAAATGTTCGTGAACTGATTATAACAGATATATTGTAAAATGTTCGTGAACTGATTATAACATCTAATTGTACTTCGATATTTTACCAAATTTAAATTTTCCACAAGACTTGTCTTAGGTTTTATTCTGTTCAGTTTTTAAATTAAACTTACATACATCTACCAATAATAGCTTTTTGCCTTATGCGGATTGAAATCATAACCTGCACTTTGGGATTGGAAAAGAAGTATGATGTTGAAATGGCTTGGGATTCGTTTTACAGGTGGAACTGGAGGTGATGAAGATTTGATTCAAAACGACTCAGAAAAATATACAGTGGAGTTGTCGTCGGATCTGTCATCATTTTCTGCGAATCTGCACCGGATTAACGATTACCAATTTTTTCGAGCACTACAAAACTCGATAATTTTTGCACATACTATTATTCAAAATTCATTTCAGTTTCCCACTTTATCGTACCGTAGTACTCTATTCAACTCATGATAGCTGCTCGTCTCTCGCTCAGTCGATCTCTCCGCATATGCGTACCTACAATAGGAAGGGTACGTAGAATGAGTGACAGTGTCGGCTACGGTTCAGACACGGTGGTAACTTATAGTGGCGGACAAGAAGGAATTCAGGGAGGATTTTACGGAAGTGGTGGAGCTCGTGCGAAAGCCGGTGGAAAGTGAGTTAATTGCTTCTGTAGATTATATCAAATGTACTCGTTTCTCATGTTTTCAAAAAATGTTTAAAATATCACTCTTTGTCTTACAAGTCTACATCATCGACCAGAAGCAGTTGCATCAGAAGAAGATGTTAGACGTTTGAAAGCGATTATGGAAGATGTTGAGGAATTAGAAACTGAATTGTCCAAGGCTACCACGTTAAATGCAAAAACTATTGAAATCAAGTCATTACTGAAAAAAACTATTTCCTCTCCCGCAATGACTGAGGTTAGACTTTAGCCGACTAAACTTTTCTTAAATTTTTTTGTCAATTTGATCAATTTTGTTCTACCACTTGTATTAATAATGATTGTAATTGTAATTAAATCTGTACAGTCTCTATAAATGTTTTCGGTTTAAATGTTATTCCGAAATGAATGTTCGCATGAACAGTTTAGTAAATTTTATTTCAAATGCTTTGAAGCTCATAACCAGTGCACTTTAGTTGATTGATCAGTGCGTCAAAATTTTTCGCGAATGAAAGCAATAGAATTATTTGGTTTTTTGGAAACGCTTCAATTTTATAATTTCCTGTTAATATAGTTATGTTGCAGAACTCTTGCTTTGTGCTGGAATTTGAACTACTCATGTAAGGTTATTTATAATAATCCAATTTTACTTAGCATTTCCTACCTATTTCTGATAATAAAAAATTTTGATTGTTCATTTCCTTAAAGTTCTATAGATATGATTTTATTTCCAATTTTTTTCCTAGCTGCTGAATCGCCTAGAGATAAATTCAGAGCCTGTTTGGGGACTTACGTTCGATGAACGTGAAATGGTTCGCAATGCACGTAAGAAGGTTAACATGCGCTAATTAGCATCAAATGTATACATATGTATGATTATGATATATATATCTTTATGGTAATTTTGTTATCACTATCTAGAATGCAATTTTCAGTTCAAAAACCACTGCATTTTCGGCCTAAGATTTCATGTCACGAATCTCTAGTTTTGAAAAATTATTACATATGCGCACAAGCAATATATAAGTGTTACAGTTTGTTTTAGTCGAGTCTAATTTAAGATTTATAAAAATGGCTGATAATACTGCATTAGCTTCTGAAAAAACACTTATCGAAACATCTGGTGCCAACGCTACACATGAAATTTTTCCTAAAAAAGTCGAAATGTGTAATATATTATTATCTATTGAACCGAATTTTCGCCCAATTAGCCAGTTTAATTTGGTTTCTAATAATTTAAATAAATGCTAGCATTTAAGTATATATTTCCAATCAGAAGATACATATTTATCGCAAGTAGCGTAATAGCGTGTCTGCCTCTAGCTTTGCTCAAACTTCCTTGTCCAATCTCCTTCGCTGCCCCTGCAAACAAATTTGTGCCTTTCGCTGCACTCCGTTTTTTCGTTTGAAGTTAATGCAACGATAAAATGGAATTCTTCAAAATTCTAAGAAACAATTTTTGAAAAATACCAGCATTGCAAGGAGCAAAATCCACTCTCACATTAAAATGAAAGCATGGTAGCTAATGAAAATCAGTTCAAGTTTTCATAGAGCATCTTCAAGTTTTGTTCATCCAGTGCTCAACTATTTTGTGCAAATAGTCGATTGTCAATTTTATCATAAACTAGAAATATGAGAATATGGCTCAAAACTAAGTGGCTGACGAAGGCAACTCTGAAGTCTTTAAATGCATGGAACACGTTGAGCAGAAGAAAAATCTGTTTGAGTCGCCTATTCTGTTTTCTTTAAACAATATGCTGGACAGTCAAAAACATCCAAGAAAATGGCTTCCAGCAACATTCTGACTGGAAAGAGATGTAACAGAAGCTAATTCGATGCTCTATATAATCTGAAAGTTTCCCAGTGCCATTGTTGCAACCTATACTGAGCTAGGAAGCATTAAGTGTT
Source organism: Vaucheria bursata (assembly GCA_032358265.1). NCBI lineage: Eukaryota > Xanthophyceae > Vaucheriales > Vaucheriaceae > Vaucheria > Vaucheria bursata. The sequence continues at coordinate 17,817 of JAULBW010010820.1, forward strand.
ACTCCACTTCACTCTTTTATCTTCATAAATACCTGGCATTGGTAGCACCCTGCGCTTATTTCGAACAGCCCATGTAGTGCTTAAAGCTGCTCAATATGAGCAATTGAATAGTTACTTTTCGATCGTTGGTGTGCAATTTCTCATCAATATCAAAATTTTACATTCAAATAGTAAGCAAGTTAGTGAGCCCTGTTTCTTGTGCTTTGCTTAATATGCTCCCTACCTCTGTCAGGATTTATGTTACTATTCCAATTTCTGTTTCAGATCATGACCAATGACCCGTTATATCCGTCTACATCCATCTTAACTCACATCTTATTTCAGACTCATCTTACCCGTCTATTCATGATTACTCCAGGATCTGTTCTACAACTCAACAGTTCATTTCACTAAGTTCCTTTACTGATATTTCCAATATGCTTGCAAATACAATATTTACTTTATTGCCAACCAAGATTGGAATCTTCATTTGGTTTCATGTAAACTTCTATCCAATTTTGAAGAGGCTCCATGGAATTCTACACTCATTCATTTTATTTTCCTTTTTCACTACTTAACTTTTGTACTTCTCCCAGCAGAAGTATGCTTCCATAAG